>JAZHYW010068878.1:0-61686 GCA_037355805.1 Ixodes ricinus
TGTTCGTCAACCCTGGAGATATGTCGGAACAGAAAACTTCCGCCGGCCCACGGCATATCGGTGCAAACGTTCACAGCGCATGCAGAAATTATGACGATAAACGCTGAAAATACAATTCGGCGGAAAGACGTCTCGTTTTCTTGAAGGCGCCTTCAACAAGAAGGTTGTTGACATGATTGTGGCTGACTTGTTAAGGCTGAACTCCACCGAGCGAACGTGCTGCAAACGGCGTATGAAGTGCCTCTACTGCAAACAAGCGACGAACTTTGCACGGCGGCGTCCGCTCCGCGTATGGCGTCAAAACAGTGACTGTTGTGCAGCACGCAAAGCGAATATGCCGCTGGGGGAAGTTCGTTTGTCTTTTTCGCCGCACATTCGCCCCATAGAGTCCAGCCTTTAGGAAAACTAGAACGACCGGTCTCATCTTATCGGTAGTTCAAGCCCAGAGTGGTCACGGCAATGACCAAACTGAGCTGACTAAATACAAAGCTTCACTTTAAGGTGTACATTTACTTTTGAATGTCAGTAGTTTCGAGCTCTCCTACTCATCTTCTCGGCGAAAAGCCAAGGAGTTTCAAAAACACCATAAAGGCCGTGAACGATTTTTGTGTATGTCTTTGAACTCCACACACTCTATACCTAACGTTAACAGTGCACTTTGCATGTTCCTCTGCACGCCAATGGGGAACTGCAGCGCCGAACGACGCTCCTTGGACTTAAACACGACAAAACGTGCCTACGCTCTAGGGTAACGGATCACCGACTCAACTGACTTGTACGGCTCACCATCGAGTCTAACCTTTGCACTTGCCGCCGTTCGACGGTGTCATATACCATTTTGATTTCGAGCTAGGTATTACGGAACTTGCTATCGTAACGCCCCCCCCCCCCCAATGCTAATATAAAAACAGTGGTGCAGAAATATGTACACGTCTACTATGACTAGAAGGGTAATGTGACGTCATTTCTAAAGAGGGCCTATAGGGCGTCAGAATTCTCAGTCCGCCTCTGCAAGACCTTCATTATCGGCTTTTTTTTTTGTTTACGTGATAAAAGCAGCTTAAATGACCAAAACGAATTGAAGAAACAAACACGACAGGACGAAGCTGTACTTACAACTAAAAGTTTTAATAGAGAAAAAGACAGAAAGAAGACAACGTAGCCAGAAAGATTACATCAACCAACACTTACTCATCTACCCAAGCACACACTATCTTCGGAGCCGAAACACTTTGCGCTGATTACGTTTGTTTTCTACGTTCGGGGACCGGTGCTCAAAGGGAACCCGATGCCCCTCCAACACCGCCGAAAAGACAAGGCCGTAGCTCTGACATTTTTGCGTCACCATCGAAGGCCAAAGCTGGACACGGATCGGAAACGAGTTCTGCGTCAGCGCTCGGCTTCGAGTAAAGTTTGAGCCGAACGTTGACGCAATCGTCGTGTCCAATCCGTGACCAGCGTTGGCCTTCGCTGATAACGACATCTCCATCAGCACTATACGGCTTTGTTACATAGAAGGTGTTGGCCCGTCCCACCGCGCGGCCGAAGGTTACTAGTGAGGGCGTTCGCCGCGCCGGGTTCGCTTACGCCGTGCCAACAACGATGATCCCGGTATCCAACTACGTTTATCGGAAAGCAGGAGTCCCCAACAGGACACTGCGGTCAAGCGTGCCGTGGACACAGAATGCCCGCAGCGCTGGCCGACCCGAGAGCCAAAGGGGATGGCGAGCGGAGTCATCGCCGGTGGGCCAAGCTGACGCTGCTGCCCGTCTTCGCAGGAGATCAAGTCAAAGTTTTCCGCAGACGGACGTCCACCCTGAGGAGAGGACGCCGACTTTCGGAGCCAGGGGAATCGCTAGTGTTGGGTAATCGCCGATCGGTCGAGCTCACGCCGCGACTCGACCTATCGCCCGGTGTCCAATTCAGGACTCCTCGGCAGACGGCCGTCCACTCTGAGGAGGGAATGCCCGACTGTTCCGTGCGATCTGTCGCGGGTGCCCCGAAAACGGAAGACACGCCAATTGTGACAGATGGGCCTGTTGGTACATGACTTATTTTGACAAAATGCGCCGGAAAACGGGACAAGGAAGTAAGACAACACGAAGCGCTACTTTCAACTGAATGTTTATTGAAACAACACACTATTTATACACCCAATCGGGCTTCTCAAGTAAGAATTCCAATTCCTTGTCTGTTAGATGCACTGACGGGGCACTTATGCATCTGTCCTCCCCCTGCATTCTAATGTTAAATGACTCGACGCCGTCGACACAGCGTCCACGGCGCGCTGACAAATTGTGCATACAAAATGCGAAAGTTGTTATTTGCGGGCGATATTAAGCTTTATTTGAGAAACCATTCGGAAGATGATTGTGCCTTTTTGCAGGAAGATCTATCACGTATGTCAAACTGGTGCTCATGTAACTTTTTGCTGGTCAATCCAGATAAAACAAGAGTGCTGTCTATGTGTAGAAAATGCGAAATAATTTCACATCAATATTTTATCGGCAATTGTAGTTAGAACGCGTGAAACAAGTTCCTTGGTGTTTATTTCGATAGTAATCTTACCTTTTCATATCATGTTACACACATTGTTGCTTCAGCCTTTAGAACAATAGGGATGATATCACGTTTCACGCATGATTTTTCAAATATAATGTGCGTAGTTGGATTGTTTTGTTTCCTAGTACGAGTTAAACTTGAGTTTTGTAGTTCAGTCTGGAGTTTGTGAACAATAACTGACGCTGCACGGATAGAAAGAGTTCAGAAGCGACTTATACGCCTTGTTTACGATAGATACTTTGATAGGAAATGTTATTATGATTATGAATACATTCTTAGAAAACTTTTATTACAGAACGTGCAAAAAAGACGAACTGATCGTGACATATATATTCACATAGTGGTTTACGGCCAAATAGTGTCGTCTTGAAACTTCCATGTACCGGCCCGTGTCGTCAGAAACTCAAGTGTGTTTTACACACGTATTCAAACGAGACTGTCCCATTTGGCTCGAATGCAAATTTGTTTAAATAAATTCCCGACTCATGTAGACATTTTTTTTAATTTTGCTGCGTTGAGACGATTTCTTGATATGAATATTTTTTGGTTTCTGATTTGTGAAATGTTTTAATTTCGAAAGCATATGCCATTTAAGATTGTTTACAATTTCCTGTGTTTTTTTTTTCCTTCCTTTTTAACTTTTCATGAACCACTACACTGTGACCACTAGGTTGTTCTGGGGCATGATACAAACTAAGGATGACTGATGATTATCTATTATAAGTCTCGCAAACTGGAAATTAAACAAATACTTCTATAATCTTTCTTGTTTCTTTTTTCCATTGCGTTCGGCGAGGACAGCAACGGTAATGAAATCAGGCACACACTCGCACTTCTTGCAATGTGTTGCCAAGTGCCCCCGACAGTGGCCCCCAGTGAATAAAAATGCTCCATAAGCCTGTCATTCAGACATATGCCCTTCTGGCCCACACAAGTCTTCTTACAAGGTCGGGAGGTTTTGTAAACAACGGACAAAACACAAGTCACGAGCGGTTTTTTTTTTTGTGCGCTGTGGCGCACTTGGCTTTGGATGGCTATCCCCATCAGTTGCAGTCAGTTGCAACTGATGGGGATAGCCATCCAAAAGTTGCGTCAGTTGCAACTGACAGTTGCTATAGTCAGTTGCAACTCAAGAAGGTAGAGCGAGGGAAAGAAAGGCTGGGGAGAGGAGGAGGTTACCCCTCTTCCCACCAGCGTTCCGACTGCTTGCTCCTCTCAAGCCTTTCTTTCCCTCGCCCTACCTTCTTGAGTTGCAACGGACTACTTGGTTCAATTTTTGAGGTGCTAAGAATACCACGGCTACCCCGTACCTCCCTCCTACTTTTTTCAGGTTATGAGAGACGCTATGAAGGTACGGAACGATGACGACGTGTTTTCTGTCAACTTTTTCTTTGACCCCTGTGTACCTTTAGCCTTTCTCACTAATAAAACTTTCGTTGGGAGTACCGCTTCCTCCTGTTGTGATCCGTTTCTTCACTTCGTCTTCATAGCTTGAGCTGTTTTTGATCATGAATAACGTTTACCGATTCTAGCCCAATTCGCTACATTATAACAGTTTATTTTTTCAGTTGTTTAGCACTGTTTCGTTTTCACGGACAATATAACTAAAGATGCCGCGAACTTTTTTCAAACCTGAGGGTCGGAAATTTAATTATGGGGTTCGAAAGGTTTCGAAAAGGTTCGCACATTCGACCTTTTTGCATTACAAAATTCGACGATATTAAAACTTTTGATTCTTTTGCGCTAAGAAATTCGATTGTTTTCGAACTTTAAAATTTATCGCGCTAAGAAATTCGACGATTTTAGAACGTTCGAACCGGCAAAGTTCCAAAGTTTGACAAACTTCGAACTTATGAATACAAATTCGTCCAAGTGAAAATAACTTTACCCCCAAAAATCTAAGGTATATGAAAAATAAATACCACCACGTTATGATGCACCTATGCTTCACTTATACCGTACTCACACACAGGCACACTCAACATGCGCTTACACTCAACCGCAGTTACCGCACTATACTCTAGGACGACCTTCTGTGGATATGCAGTCAAAGATATAGGCGCGAGTGTGCTTTCGCTTTTTCAGCGCCTATTAAAGCTGTGCACGCACGTTCCTCGCTTTTTCTGAAATAGCTGTCCAAGAGTATAGTATGGTAACTGCGGTGAAGCGTGGCTGTAGTTCGGGGTCCCTTAAAGACCAACGACCAGACTCGAGACTCTGCAAGGCAGAAGATCCTTGTCACCAGAGGGGGGAGGAGGAAGCAGGCAACGGTAGACAGGACAGAAGGGGGGAGAGGAGGAAGCGGGGGAAAAGGGGAAGCGCGAAGTGGTCGTCAGTCTTTAACTGCGGTTAAAGGCGCCCCCCGTGTAACTAGGGTATTAGCCGATCCTGAGTCCTTTCACCAACGATTCGATTTTGGGGTGGCCTCGGCGCCTCGGCCTTGTACCTCGAGTCGTACCCGAGAGTTTTCCCTCGGGCTTTCGCACAGAGCCCCTTCCGCGTAAAACTTTGTAGGTTACTCTGAGGCAACGTGCGGGCCAATGAATCGCTGGTCTGTAGGTCGGAAATTTGATCGAGAAGCTTCGCTGGGGTGTCGTTCATAACTTTAGTTGTTTCTGAACGTAAATCCCTCGATTCCTTCGTGTAAGCGGCAGGTCGGTGAAAGGCGCGCACAGAGAGCGACGCCGACACGCGACAATAAACGCTGGATCGGCGCTTCCCTTGTTCTCATTAGTAGCAACCACTGATCTCTATTGTAGTAGGCCAGACCACGGATCGAAAGCCCGTCGTTGGCACCACCGGCGGCCATTGCTTGACACCAGTTAATACACGCGAGTTTATGAAAGAAACATACAAAAGTAGGAATATTGGAGTTGCTACGCGGTGCTGAGAGGCGAGCATTTTATTACGTGCTGCGATCGTTATATCGAGTGTTTGGAGATCGAATCGGTATTTGTCGAGCGTTCGGACGCCCATTAAAAAATCAAACGTGCCGGAGCGCCCACGGCTGAGCTGGCAAGCTTGCTCTTGTCGTGGAGTAAACAAAGAAACCTGCCATCATTAAGACCGTCTTTAGGGAAGCCCAGAAGTTGATGAATGTCGAAAAGGTTCCACATCGACAGCGGCTTCCCGGGAGTGAGCGATTTTCGCGTAGCAAGGCCTTCAAGCTTGTCGTCGGCTAAACCCAACTCATCGAAACCGCCACCGACTACGCGGTAACTCTAGGTAACTCCTGTCTGATTGAGCTGCACTACATTTTTCGCCCGGTCGAGTCACTCTTGACCACGAAACATTTATTTATAAGAATTGTGAGGGCTGTCAGTTTTAAATATTTGTGGACAAGATATTTGACAGGCTTCCCGAAAAGCAGCCAAAAAGTGTCATTGCCGACAACAGCTTAGAAATGGGGAAAACGGCACTTTCTTTTCGTTTACCCCACAAATTCCAATGCATTGGCTGGTGTCAAGTGATGGCTGCCGGTGGTGCCACTCGTCACCAGCAAGACAAGCCTCGATCTCAGCCTACTACAACAGAGATCAGTGGTAGTAAACTGCCTATTAAGAATGGCCAATATTTTAATTAATGAAAACAGAAAAGTGCAAGAAACCGACAATGTAGTGAACTTAATGCACGACTGGTCGTGACTTGATTAGCTGTCATGCGTTATGTTGTATATTTTGTTGATTGATTCATACCATCTCATTTAGGCGGCGTTCGATCGGATTGCTGTGTTTGCAACACCTTTGGCACCGGATCAAGGAGGTAGGCTTTTCGATGAACCGTTCAAGCAGTTCAACGCTTGTTTCGTGAGTTACGACAAATAAAGGGCAGCACTCTGAGTAGCACAGTACTGAAAAGGAAGGAGTTATTGCGGCATAAAAGTTGTGTCGTGACCTTCTTAGTGACATATTAGCATTTTTCAAGATGACCCCGTAAAAACTTTATTCGAAACTGCGCAATTCAATCTACAAATTTGAGATTTGAAGAGTTAAAACTTAAATTCGAAATATTCGTACTCTTCGAGCCTGTGCCTCAAAGAAACTGGAAACCTTAAAACTTTTCAAAGCTGAATCTTCTCGAAGAAAATTTTGAAGTCTGAATTTTTCAAGGTTTGTCTGCAAAGAAGTTTGAAATCTTCGAAGCCAAACTTCCAAAACCTTAACATCTTCGGACGTTTTCTTTTAATTCGATAGTAATGAGTCTCACAATTTAACAAAACTTTCAAACTATAACCTCGGTAGGTTCGCGACATTTCTATATATAACGACTTGAGAGCACCGACAAAAACAAATAGGGAATACAGGTTATGTTTCAGCCGATTCCACTCTTCATTGCTTTTGCTTCATCAGACACCCGTGTGGCGTAAGGTAATGCCGCCGTTTTGGGTTCCGTAAGGGCTAATACATAAACTAATGAATGGATATATCGCGCACAGTTTGCTCAGCTCCTTCGATATTGTTCGCTCCAGTTTCCTTTCTGGCAATCGCGCCACTCAGTCACGTCACTGGTGTTCGCCGTCGTGTATTACGAGGGGTGCGCGTTTTCCAAACGATCGTATACATTACGCTAGCCTGTTCGTTGGTACGCCATCGGGGGGTTAGGGCGGGCGCTTTTGTTCGACGGTGCCATCGATCTGCCACGCTTGAACAGCAGGTGTGTCCGTGGGCGTCTGGGTTTCGCGACTTTTTCTCTCTTACCCTTGGGGAGGATCGATTAATGGGCGGCTGTCCGAAAGGTCGGCACCGTGCAGTGCTTCCTTATTACGCCTTTTTTTTGGGGGGGTGGGGAGGGACCGCGGTCACTGAAGCGTACTTGCTGGTACTTGCTCTTTTCTTTGATCCGCAACGAGAGAATGAGATGACAAAACTTCTTTACACGTCTTCGAATTACGCTTTGCAGGAGGGCGCGCCTTCGGGACGCGAAAAGTTTATCAAACGCCACCAAGATTAAAAGAAAAAAAGAAATTGTGGTGCTTGATTTGACTGATAAAGTTGAAGTGCACAGATTGAGAGGTGGAATTTGTATTGCTTGGTATGGTTGCATGTATAATAACTCGCCGCTTACGAAACGAAGGACGCAGCAAGTCTCGACGCAGTCTTATTATCGCGGAAGGGTATGTACAAGGTGTCCCCTGAAAGAATTCGCATAATTTTTGTTTGTGTGTTTTTTTATTACTGCTAAGATGAACTAGTGCAGTCGCCGACCGCTCATTCCCCATTAAAATGCAGCGCTAGAGCTCCGAACCGGATTCAAAAGTTTCGGCACGAACCGTAATCTTATTCAACAGTTTTCCCATTCAATTTCAATGGGGAAAATGGCGGCCGACGGAGCTATCGCACCAGAAACCAAAAACGGGCGGAAATGGGCCCCCATTCCCCATTAAAATTTTAAGAAAATCACGGAACTTTTTTAATAAGATATTGGTTCGCGCTGAAACATTGGCATCTCGTCCAAACCTCCAGTGCAACATTTTGGCGGGAAATTAGCGTTCGGCGATGCATATTTTATTTTTGCAGGTAAATAATATTTTTTCTTTTTTTTCTTGGGGGATAGGGGGTATTTTGTATTTGGGTGAGTTCGTGTACGTCGTCCTTCTACGTGTCCTTCGTAATTTTTGGGTGCTTTAATTCATTCTCCACAACGTCTTATTATCGTTCTGAAGACAATTAAATTACCGCATTACCCTATCGCGACGCGGAAGAACGTATCAGAAATCCAAAATTGTTAACGTAATAAGTGACGCCTTACATTTTTTCAGCTGTAAATAAGTTCTGTGCGAATCCTTTTATTATATTTTTTTTCGAGTTTAGAAGACGTTTGTGGCGTCTTCTTTGTGTTTCATTTCGACGGATGCTGAGTCAGAGCCTCGAAATGTTCTTTCTTGCCGATTCCTCATTGAATTCAGCGGAGAAATTGAATTAGTGCATCACAAAAAGCAAATTCAGATTTTTCCCGCTAAATGTTGGGGAGGGGGGGGGGGGAGGATTACGTGTTACACTTCGACCTTACACTTTTTGGGAGATATTGTTTTTAACCCCTAACTTCAAACCTAAATCTGAGAAGCCGGCGAAATTTCCCGAACGTTACAAATCTGATTAGGCGTCTTATACTCGCTTAGATGAGAGACAAACGCACACGTGCCAGCGAACGAATTGGTAGATCAGTGGTCGACTTTGTGGTGAACTTGAATCTCGGCACTATCTTTCCAGAGAATAAAGTTTCTTTCGTCGTGCTCCCAAATGCCGTTTTTAGAGAAAGCAATTATGGCTTTAGAGAAACAAACTTCTAATTAAGTCATGGGGTTGGTTTAAAAAGTAAAAATATGCAGCCTAGCCTGTGCGTGAAAAGTTGAAGCTTACACGTTTCTCTAGCCTGGTTGATCTAAGGAAATGTTTCAACTCGGATGCCGTTTTACCGCGAATACTCCCAAGCCCGAGTGCCCGTTAGAAGTAACGTTTCCGGAAGGAGGTTTATGAAATATAAATGGATCCTGTTTTCTTTATATAAAAAAAAACAGTTCTTTAAGCGGGAGGATTCTGATAATTTGTTAAACACGTAGTCATGACGCTGTGACAAGTGCTTTGATAGGTCTACAGACATTTTCTTTTCGTTGGAACCTATCTTTAAGAGCCCGCTAACATACACGAAAACTGATTCAAAATTTATAATCTGTATTGGTCAACGATCTTGTACTTATTCGTGAACGATCGAGTTCATTCACAATTAAAATAAGAGCAGCGACTTGACTAAACAAAAAAGAAAACGATTTCATTAGACCATGCGGGAGGCATCTTCAGTAGTTACAAAGCAAATGCAAGGTTCAACCTCAAGTCAATGCTATATTTATCAGGAATGTCCGTATAAGTTTCGTGGAGAGGGTCGTGGTTTTTCGTGGCACACGGATGTGTCTCGGCGGACAAACCACGATTCTAGGAGTTTTCGGGGTCCCCACCAATTTTCCTCCTTCGCCAACGTCGGGGCGGCCTCAAAGTCAAAGGAATGACCCATTGTCCACGCATGGCCCATAAGCAGTATGATGACCTCCGCAGTATTTTCGTCGCACGGAAACATGCCGAAAACATGGAAAAGAACAAACAGTCAGAACTGCACAACAAGAAGCTCGCACGGTTAATGCCTCCGGAACGGAACCAACTTTACAGAATGAGAAACGAACTGTGTTCAATTACTCTTCCAAGGAACTGACGGACCACCACGTGAGTCTTCTTTCAAAAGGTCTCAACCTTGCAATGGCACCACGATACGTCCCCAAGCGTGACTTCATTGTCGAAATCGAGGAAAAACGCCGCCACATGTCTAGCGTGACTGGCGTCAACCTTGCCCGGTGTCGTGTGCTGCCAATTTCAAACAATGCCAAGCCACCGCAGCCAAACCATGACCAGTATGAACGCAAAGGGTTGCAAGAGTTGAGAGCTGAGAAGTCGATCGTCATTTTACGTGCTGATCATGGTGGGGGAACGGTGGTTCTCGACAAGACCGACTATGACCAGAAAATGTGCAAGGTTCTTAGTAATCCCTCACACTTTGTCAAACTAGCCCGCGACCCAGCTGTGAAAGCCGAACGTTCGTTAGTTGATCACCTCCGAGAACTTCGAAAGAAGGGTAGGATTAGTAATTCTCTGTACCGCCGCCTATTTTCCTCCGACAGATGCACACCTAAAATGTACAGCCTACCAAAATTGCACAAACCAGAATGTCCTCTGCATCCGATTGTGTCCTCTATTGGCAGCCTCACTACGACCTGTTGAAATATTTGGTAGAGTTCCTGAGCGCCGGTGAAAGGCAAAAATGGATTTTGTGTGTCGAACTCGCAAGGGTTCGTTTAGTTGGACTGCGCCCCAACCCTCCTTTCGAATGAAGGTATGTTTTCTTTCGATGTAGTTTCTCTTCTCACTAATGTTCCTAACGATGTTGCCATTGATGTCGCAAGTGAAGGTTTACTTGATGATGAAAGCCTCGTAACACGCACGTCACCACTTCACGTTCATGATAATATTTTGCTTTTACGTTTTCGCTTGACCCGATGTTTCTTCATCTTCCGTGGAGAGATGTGTGATCAGGTGAACGGGTGTCCGATGGGAAGCCCATTATCTGACAGTGTTGTCCAATCTTGTAATGAAGCATATTGAGGAGAAAGTGCTGAAAAACGTTGCGTTCCTTGTCACATTTTACCGCCGATATGTGGATGACACTTTCGTCATTGTAGATAGAGGTCATGCTAACGATTTTTACCGAGAGTTAAACAGCGTTCACCCCGCGATACAGTTTACGTGTGAGGCAGAACAGCATGGCAAGTTGTCCTTTCTAGATGTATGTGTAATGAGGACAGGCGAACCGCACCACAGGATTGAAACGAGTGTATACCGCAAACCATGTGAAACAGATAATGTTTTGGATTTTTCGTCCTATCACCAGTGCAGCACAAGAAATCAGAAGTCCGATCGCTCGCACACAGATCAAGTTCTGTGCCATGTAACGGGCTCCATAGCGCAAATGAGATGGCTCATTGACAGGACGCTCTGAAGAATCGTCCTTACCCAAAGCGGTTTTGTTGACGAGGTCAACAACCAAATGAAACAAAATCTGCAACCGTGCGAAAGAGAAATAGATAAGAGTATAGTGAGCATCTTCTATGTAAAAGGAGTCTCCGAACCTCTGAGCCGCGCTTTGAGGCCCCTTGACATGTGAACTGCTTACAAGCCATACAGAACTATTGGGAATTCCGTTTCCAAACCAACGGACCTAACCCCGGCGAACGTTCAGAGAGGCGTTATCTACAAGATCCATTCCAATGACTGCCCGGCGTCGTACATTGGTGAAACCGGACGGAGGAGAGAGACCAGACTCAAAGAACACAAGCGCGACGTCACGTACGCATCCCACGCGACGCGACTGAAGACTGAACTGGTGGACAATGGGTCATTATTTTGTCTTTCCGGCCTACCCTACCTTGGCGAGGGAGGACAGATGGCGGCCCCGAAAACTCCTAGAGTCGTGGTTCGTCTGTAGGGACATATTCGTGTGCAACAAACACCGCGCCCTTCTCCACGAAGCTTATACGGACATTCCTGATAAATAGCGTTGACTTGAGGTTGAACCTTGCATTTGCTATGCAACTACTGAAGATGCCTTCCGCATGGAAAACAAAAACGTCTAATGAAAAAAAAATTTTTTTTCTGTTGCGTCAAGTCGGCTTTTTTATTTTAATTATGATGTCTCCCGGCTTTTGGGGTACTTTTGCATGAGATCGCTCATAGCAACGTATTCTGTAATTCGTTAGTGGTGAACGATTGGCGTGCCTCTGAAAGCTACTTCGCTGCTTTCTGACTGCTTTCGAGGGAAGGGAACTGGAAAGGACGCCAGCTATATGCATGTCATCTTCTATTTGAGTTGGGTTTCTTTTTCTTCTTTTTATCCCCATGACGTGTGTGGTGTTTTTGGTCCTGCAGTAGTTGCGGGTACCTCTCGCAACGCAGCGCTTTCGTATGACGACACTAAATTTGCAAAGCCAGACTACCGCGAAATGTTTTCTTCTTCTAATTGGTGGCGAAGTGGTCACACGCGCAAAAACCACCTTGCAGACCACCGAGCTCCAAACGGGTTAGATTGTTTTACATAGCGTTCACGTAACGTAGCTTTTACATCGAAGTTCGAGGAGCTGAAACCATCTGCCACCCTTGATCGTCACGATTACTAACCAAATCGTGTGCAATTCAGTTTCATAATGCGAGCGATATCTTGAAACGCCCGTCACAAAGCTGCATCACGCAGACGACAGTGGACGACAGAATCCAGATGCCCTGCTAGCCACTTTGCGTGCCATTGTTCCGCAACGGTCGATGATACGCATCGGTTGCCTGTCGCGGACCCGCGTAGGGCCTCCCGGTCGATGTTCGAGCCCCTTACATCCGCTCGATCAACTCGGAGGATTCCTTCAGGTAGGTGAGTGGGTGTTCAGAGCGCCATTTTGCTCACGGGTCGCGGTCCCTGCGACCGCAGCATCTGCGGGGCCAGCAAGGAGGCAAAGCTTGCCGTGGAACGCCTCGTTTTCTCCCTCGCGCACGTCGCCAGCCGCGACTCGTCGGTTCGGTGGCGCAACGGCGGAACCACTGAGGCGCGGTAATCTAAGCTTCGCCCCCCCCCCCCTTCCTCCACTCTTTCTTCCCCCGTAAACCCATAGCGAGGCTTCGCAACGAGACCGTGGTGCTCAATTTACTGCTTCGCCTATATCGGACCCCAGCGCGGGCCGTGATTGGACACGAAGGCTTCGTCAACGTTCGGCTCGGACTCGTGTCTTCGCTGATTGGACACGAGTTCCACAGCCGAACGCTGACTGTGTCCAATCGGTGCCCCGCGCGCTGGCCTCCAAAAGGTGACGTAGGAAAATCAGCACTGCGGCCTTCTGTCTACGTGGTTTGGCGGCATGTGGTTGCGGAAGAGAGCGGTTTTTGTCGCGTGCTCGAAAAAGGCCAATCAGGACGGCACGAGTTTTTTCTCGTAGGTTTACTCTACGGCAACCTCTCGTAATATCACTGGAGTCCTATGTTGACAGTTCCCAGTTACTGCGAGCGTACGGCAATTTACGTGCAGTATGAATGAGCACGGAACTGTAACCGCAAATGATGGCTATCTGAGCCGTCAAGCGTAACATATGTTCCAAGTTTTCGTAGTATCGTCCCATCGCCCAATGCCAATCGCGTCGTTTTCGTGTAGTATCCGGCAGTCAGGTAAGTCCGCAGAGTTGTTTGAGTTGCTCAACTGGGTGTCCGGCGTATTACGTCATTTTGCGCACTATTGACGGTCCGAACTAGTTTGCGCTCCATCCCCGAGTTCCGTCTCTTTTCGTTTCCTCGAAGAAGAAAACGCACGACGCGTTGGCTGGAACAACACTTGTATGCTTGTTACCAGCCCACACCTTCGAAGACGATGCATTTCTCGTTGGTTGCCTCAAGTGGCTGATAGGCTTAGTGGTGCCATACGGGACATGGCTCAATGGTTTTGGGGTTCAAAGGTTGAGAGGCTTGTGAGCTGAAATGTTGGAGAGGGCTTACGGAGGCTCTCATCGACATGAGACACTTGTTGTGTTGATGATTTTCAATATGACCGTCATTCGAGGAGAGAAGTGAAATAGGGAAGAAGACCGAGGTAAGGTGAAGAGGTTAGTGAACATCGCCTATAGTAAGTGGCAAGAGATACAGGAGCACTGCTTCTCGTTTTCATGATTCTTGCTTCGTAATTCGTTGAATGGCGCTGTTATCGGCAACAACCACAACTTCATTGGCTGCTAAGACATAATGAAATCCTCTAGGACTGGCCGTGATCTGCGTTTGCCATTGACTTTAGGTACTGACAAGGCCTACGTGCGGTTCTCCATGACGTCACACTAAGGGTCCCATTACGGGCAGGTTGGCTGTTGATTCGCTTCCTGTCTAACATTTGTTACATTCTTCTAAATTTATTTATCGTGTTCAACGTTTTATATTATTTTTCCCCATCCCACGTTTCCTACTTTAATAAAGAAATATACATTTAAACTGCGTTAAAGCGTTCGCTTAAAAACACAAAATGCTAAGCAAATCACCCTCCCCCAAAGGAACAAAAAAAAAAGTGGCGGTATTTGTGTTTTTTTGTACAGCGCCTTCGAAATCTAATTTCACGCACCTGGACTCCTGTCAGAGCCCGGCGAATTTGCGTCTCTTTGTCCGCGGTTCCACTCCAAGGAGAAGAAGGTTCGATCGCGTCCCGGCATTAAAGGAGAGGATCGATCCCGCCGCGAAGCGCGTGGCTCCGAGTCAAGCGAGGGGCGCATTACGGCCATTCAAGGCAAGCTGGCCCCAAACCAGCGGCATTTCGGAGGGAACATCTGTTCATGCCTTGAGGGGTTCCCAGCTTCCAGTCAGCCATTAGACCAACCCGAGGAGATTACGCGTTCCGTGTGCGAAACCTTGCGTCGTTCAGACTTGCCAAATTTGGGCGGGCGAGGACACGAAAACCTCTATACTCCGTTTCGCCCCAGGGCTTATACCAACGCTGAGCCAACGGGTTCAAGCTTGAAGTCTCGGAAGGCGCCGTGTCCTCGACTCCAAGCAAATGTGTTAAGTCCAGCGGCGTGGACCTTCCATTTTCCCGGGGGGGGGGGGGGGGGCAGGCAAGTTCTCCGGGGGGGGCGGGGGGGCTGCGAGTTACAGTTTCGCCGGAACTGGAGATTGAAGCTGACGAAAGCACGCTAAGATTCCATTTCCCATGTATTTTGTCAATAAAGGCAACGTGGGCGTTATTTTGTTTACATGCCACTACTAGAAGCTCGTTACATGGCACGTAAACAGCGTCTCGGTAAGGATCATGGCCCGGGCCCGGGGGAGGGACTCAGCCCCCCAGGATCTCACCACGGGGGGGGGGGGCACGAGCCTCGATGCCCCCCCCCCCCGAAGTCTACGCCTATGGTTAAGGCCCTAACTAAACAGCTCCGTTTTTCACTACCAAGCGGCCGACAATCTCGTCGCGCGAGAATCAATAAATGCGAGACCCTCACTAGGCTGGCTGGAATATAAAACGGTATTAGTTGGAGTTTTGTTTAGCTGGAGTCGCAAATAGATTACTGTATTTTTCGTGTTTCTGCGCGTGTGATCGCGTCAACTTATTCGAATCAAGCGCGAAAAATGCGTAGTGGCACCGCGTTTTTAGTCTGTTCCATTTTGCTTGCGTTAAAATTAGCTTTTGGCCCCGCTCGGACTTATGATGAAATGGAGGATTGTTCGCAAAACGGTGGATGTCGGGAGCGTATTCGCGACTGGTGGCAGCTAGAGACGTTAAGTAGGCTTAACGTATGGGCCCCCTCTTCCCCTAGTATCTTGTCTGCGCCGCCATTGTGGCACCTAGTACAGAGGGGCCGCAAATGACGATCTTTACGATTGGAAAACAGGTCTTCCTAAACTTTAGCCATGGTGTCGGGAACCTGAGGCGATATCGTTTGGCTGCCTTCCACGCTTTTAATATTTCTGCATGACGGAAGAGCGTTTCGATGCAATTTCTTGCAATACCTGTCAACACAACCAGGATATTAAGCAACGAGTTTACTCGAGTGTCGCTAAACCCTAGGCGTACAACAGTGGATCTAATTATACAAATCATACAACGTTGTACGTACGTAATCGTGCGAAACCTTCCACCAATCAGATTTGCTGATTAAGCAGGCGAGGAAAAACGTGGCGCGCCGAAATCACCGCATCTCGCAAAATGGGAGCTGTCCGAACTGTGTTTTCGTCGACCGGTCCAGGGGCAGCCATAATTGATCCTCGCGTGCAGTGCCTCGATTAAGGGGAATCGAAAGACCCTCGCGGCCGATCAGAGGAACTTAATTGCCCGAGGGCCGTCCGCGTGGGACAGGCATCGTAAACACGCCGGGCTTTATTTCACTCTATGTGGAGCGGGACACTGCTTGACGCTGAGCTGTATCACTCGCTGGAATTCCGGTGTACGCATTTGGTTACGCTAGTCGTGTTACGTTTATGTGCGGAGCGATAGGTCCGAATGCAACTGGCTGAGCAACAACATTTCTACTATTATCATCGAGCCCAGGGTGGGGCTCATGATGTTCGGGCTTTTTGCTGCGTATATTTACTTCATCTGCCTTCTTATACGCTTGTTTCGCAAACTTATTCTTTATTTAATAATAATAATAATAATAATAATAATAATAATAATAATAATAATGTATTCACAAATGGCGCTTTCTCCAAGTGTATTATCGGGTCCGATCAAAACCAGCAGGGGCTTGTTGGACCAAACCCAACATAAAAAATAAAACAAGTCAAATATTAAAAAAATCTCTCGTGCACAAAATAAAAATTCCGTAAGTCAAAATTTTTACAGAAAATACAGATAAAAAATTAATACAGTTCGGGCTTTGCAGTCTTACATAAAAAGTGGCCAAGCATTAGCTGTAGAACAGGTACAACATCGCAGTCTCAAGTGCACAAAAAAAGTTTCCAAAAATCAAAAGTTGCACAAAACGTTTTCAATAGTAATAATAATATTAAAATAATAATAAGCTTTATTGCCATCCAATTGTACAAAAGTTCTAACGGGTTCGTCAAAGCGTACAATGGCTTATGTGACGGGGATCCGGCAAGTCGCAAAAGTAAGCTATAGATATATGAACAATATAAAAACAAAATACACAAGCAAAAAAAAATGAAGGGTTTTACAAACCTAGCAAAACAAAACTACAGTGTTTGAGAAGGAAAAGTTCGATGCCATGTTTTTAAGTCCATCTTAGAGTCTACAGAAAATATACATTCAGAAAGGTTATTGAAAATACCGGGAACATAATAACCACGAGTTTTCATCCCATACATCGTAAAACATCTTGGCCGTTCAAAGCGGGCAGCCTGTCTAAGGTCGCAAGACGGTTCATGTTGAACCATGAAGTTATCCGTCAGAAATATCTAAGTACCACTGTTAATGATAAAAATAATATTAATATTGACATTACTTTCTTTTCATTTTTTTTCATTGCATTTTTTAAGATACCTTGATAACACTATAAGGTGACGGGTCTGTCGAAGCCAGTTGAGGCTTGAAGGACAGAACCCAGCAAATGGAATGTCACAGATAGCACAGAACAAGTCCGTAGATCACACATTTAGAACATGTGTCGCACTCTACGTACGAGAAACAGAAAATAATCACCTCACAATATCACAGCAAACATATTAGGCACAAAATATCATACAGCAATACATTATTGAAATTGTACAATGAATTAGAGCGTAAAACTATTCAATAGCTTATTTTGTTTTCAATTTTCTCCTAGATGTAGCTTCAATGAAGTGGTCAGGGAGTCTGTTAAAAATTTAAGGCACATAGTAAGACCTCTCTCACTTACCATATCTTGTAAAAAACACCGGGGGATTATAACACGATCAGAGGTGACTAAATCTCCACGGGGCTCAAAGGAATGTTTTAAATTCACTGCACCAGAATAATACTTCTGCAACTGCAGAATTATAATTATTATTGATATATTATTATTATTATTATTATTATTTACAGCAATAACTGCAAATGATAATAATAATATTAATCAATCAGGGTTTATTATAGTGTCCACGAACAACCAATCGATCTTAGTGCTGGCATCCTAAACAAAACGAGCAAAAACACACATATACAAACACATACACACGATTACAGAAGGGGAACGTAGTTCACCAGTCTGAGAACAAAAATATAGAACAAGTGCGAAAGAGCACTCATATCAACAAAAGAAAATCAAAAGCACCAAACAGAGACATCACCAGGTCGTGAGAGACAAAAAGCAAATACTTCTATATCGTAATGACAAACATTAACCCTTAAACTGATCAGCCATTTTCTGGTAAGAGGATAGTTTCGAGACAGCGTTTTCGAATTTGCTCCCGCATGAGTTAAAATATCAATTGTATGAGAGTAGCGGTTATAACACTCAGCCGATTTTTGGATCGGGTTTAAGTGGCTAAAATGTCGAGCCATATAAAGGATGATTGAAGCCGTGTAGGTGGAACTACAAGGCTCACTTCGGACGAAGGCTGAAAGAGTTAATCGAGGCGTGAAGGGTCCTAAACAAAACAACAGATCTACCTTCACCCCGACGCTGCTGCAGGCTCAACAAGTTGATGTATTCAAGACGCGCGACACGAGGCAGGTTCGTCGAAGCCAACACAGGCTTGTAGGGCTGAATCTAAGTAGCAGTGGTAATTAAGGGAGTTTCGGAAAATAACAAAATCAAGCAGACAAACACCACATGGTATCTTCATTTGTGAAAGCAACACAAAAATGTCGATCAGAAAGTTATTGTCAAAGGCAAGGAAAAAATATACAATACAAATATAAGCTATTTTTCTAGTAGAAAGGAAATAAGAGGTATGCAAAGAAGTTCCAGTCATATAGCAACAGAACCTGCTGATAGAAGGAGTCATACACATGCAAACACACACACAAGCGCACACACAAGTACACGGACATTACTGCATTACATTACACAAATAATGATGATTCAGAAGAAGATTCGTGCGTGGAAGCAACACCAATTAGAACGAAACAAGAAAATGAGATATTACAAGGCATGTTCATCGATGGAAAGAGTGCCAAATGCCTTTCTAATTTCTTTCTTTTTTTTTTTTGGAAGTAATCTTTGAAAGGTTAGGTGCCAATAGGTTAAAAATCAGAGGGATGTAGTACGAACGCATATTTTTGCCGTAGCGGGTATAACATATCGGAGTGAGGATACCTTGAAGCCTTCCGCAAGTTTCGTGAGATGAGGCGTGGGGACTTAAAATCGTCATTCCAGTTGTAATTGAGCACAACTGTCTTTAGAAACAAGGACTGAAAAGTCGGCATTGAGTAGCGTTTGAAAAAGATCTAAATCCGAACCGCGGTTGTACCCCACGCTTCTCAATATTCCCTTCAAGACGCTGTTGATTTTCTTTTGCCTTAGTTTGGAGCATTTACCGAAAATAGTTATGCCATACCGCAAATGGGAGTAGACTAAAGAATAAGCAACGCGCTTGCGTAGAACGAAAGACATGAATGCTTTGGTATTATAAAGCAAACAGGAAACACTTCGTAACTTAGCGCACACTTTCGTCAGATGCGAATTCCATGAAAGGTCGGAACCAAAATGTATTCCGAGAAATTTAAGAGTGTCTGAAGACGGGACTTCATCATAATAACATGGGAAACAGTGGGAAGTGTGGAGATAAAGAGGAATATTTAAAGAAACTACTTTTAGAGGATTGTGAAAGCAAACACGCTTTGTTTTAGTTATGTTTATAGCAATCAGATTTTGGTTAAACCAGTCCATCATTTCGTTAGAACAGCGCTGAAGTATTTCCAGTGTTTTCGCGTAGGAAAGGTGACGTGCCAATAAAAGAGTGTCGTCACCGTATCGGTCGTGAATACAATCGGAAAGAGCAGTAGACATATCATTAATGTAGATGTTCAAAAGAAGTGGTGACAGGATAGAACTTTGAGGAACGCTAGCTTGTAAAGAAGCTTTGGTACCATGTACATCATTGATTGCCGTTAGCTGAGAGCAGCCAAGTAAGAAATTATTTTACAGTGACAGAAATGGGCCGAAAAGCCAATAGCGGAATGCTTTTGTTGTAGAATGGAATAACTAACTGTATCGAATGCTTTCGAAACGTTTAGGAAACAGTCACGAATAGGCAGGTTATTGTCAAAACCAAAGTTCAGGTTGTCGAATTGTGCGTCAAGAAGTGGCTGCGTGTCTCGATCAGCATTAAATTAATTGATTCGAAGACATATAGTGTCATGTTTGTCAATAAACGAACACATTGTATTATATAGAATTGTTCTAACATCTGAAGAGGCTATGGCAAAAAGGATATTAAACAATAGACTTCCGAGCACCACTTCGGTGGCCTCCCTTGAACAGAGGTTTTACAACAGCGAGTTCTAACTCGTTAGGTATGATATCAGATTATATTATAGTATTAAACAGAAGGGGAAGTGTGTTTTGAATGCAACGTAAGTTTCTACGGATGTCATTCAGTCGTATGTTGTTAAATCCTGGGGATTTGTTGGGTTTGGGGCTTATTATTATAGATTCCAGATCATCTATAGTCATCGAAGAAAGCAAAGCTGAAGCCGAGTTGGAGTATGACTGAGAGAAGGAATAGAGACTGTTTCTTGCTTTACCTGTGAAGGACGCAAAATACCGATTGAATAGGTCGGCAGTTGCGAGTGAATTGTGTCCGAAGACATCGTCATATATATAAGCTGCTATGTAAACGCGGAGAAAAGCCTCGCAGGTCATTAATCAATTCCCAAGTTTTGACTGAGTTCCTCCGATATTCGAAGAACTGTTTTTGAAAATAAATTCGCTCTGCTGATCTAATAAGCGCATTGACTTTGTTTCGGATGGCCCTCAATTCTGCTTGTAAGATCTGGTTTCGTGGTGAGGGGCGGCAACGCTTCCAGGCTAACTCTTTAGATTTAATGGCAGACAGTATGTCCGTATTTAACCAACGTAGGTCTGTTTACCGCTGCTTTAATTAAGTACATGCATTTTTGAGACGTTAGAGAACTGTGTCACGAGTTGAACAAGATAATGATAGATTTGGGGAACGAGAAATCGAGACTAGGAAAGTGACCCAGTCGTAATCGGCTATGTAATTGTCGAAAGTACGTTGGTCAACTACCTTAATACGAAGAATATTAGTACTAGTGTCAACAGAAATCAAACCACGAATTTCTAGATGACATGTCACAATTTAATGATCTGATTTATTTTGGGTTATAACTGCCGAGCTTGCTGTTGCGGATGGGGCCTTTAAGTTTATGCGGTCAATTGACGATCTTACAAGTTTCTTGTTTAGGAATTCTTCCATTGTAGGAGTGAGAATGGTGAATTTGACTCGGTAATCTGATTGCAAAGTAAGGTACTCACAGACGAGCGATTTCGAGGGCTTCGTTGGGTCAATGCATATGACACCTGTCAGACAAAGGGTTGCACTTAACGGAATAGATCGTAAAATATATCGTAACTCGTCGAGAAAATTCTGAATGCTTTCGGAAGGCGGGCGTTAAATAGCAAATAAGTTGATGTCATATACGGAGTTGAATATACTCAGAGCTAATGACTCACAAGAAGTGAATAAAACTGTTATCTTGGAGCGAAATAATGAAGTTTTAAAGAATACCGCGATACCACCCCCGCATTCGTTATCACGAGTGTAGAAGGCCAGAGCTGCTAAACCCGGGTAATGAAAAAAATATCAACTTCTTCGTTGTGAATATGAATTTCGGTAAGAACAAATACATCTGCTGTTCGATGCACGAAGTCTACTGCTAATTTAAATTGGTCCCAGTGTTTTTGGAGGCTTCTTATATTAAGATGAAATAAAGTAAATGAGGCGTACTGACTAGTTTGGAAGCGTTGGAAGTATGAGCGAAAGTCAATAAACTGAGAGAAAGTGACCATCCAAGTCTATACAATTTGTTCCAAAGCAGCACCGTTTGTGATGCGGAGCACAGCAGAATTTACATTGTGCTTTGCAAAAATCTGACCATGTCGAGCCCACACGAATTTGTATCCCTTTTCTTTTCCTTTGGGTCGCGCCATCCAGAAGGGTTTTTTGTTGGCATCTGTGAAATGGTCGTCAAATAAATTCTAGGCTGAGATTCTTCATGAGGCAGAGGTCTCAAGCGGCCGCGACAGGCCATCCAGCGTTCTTTGAGAGGAACCGACAGAAAATGAACCAAAATAGGGGGAATGGCATCATGCCTTGCAAGCAGGCGGTGTGCAGCCTCCACATGAGTGTACTGAAAGGTTTCAATGTTTAATTGACGTAATAATAATATAAATAATAATAATATTAATAATAATATTATTATTATTATTATTATTAATAATAATAATAATAATAATAATAATAATAATAATAATAATAATAATAATAATAATAATAATAATAATAATAATAATAATGTGTGTTTGCCAATCGGAATCAAAATTTATAAGTATGGGCACATCAAATAATATGAATAATAATATTAATATTAATATCCCGAGCATGTTATCAATTAATTAAGAAATAGTATGCCCGTGATCTCGCCACCCGCGGCGTTTCTTAAAGTTTTTGTTACTTTAAAGAACAATACAGCTATAGTTGCAGCATTTAATTTTTTAAGCGCCTTAATGATTATATAACGACGACCAAAAATAAAACTAACAATATTTTTAAAAAAGGTTGAATTTTTTATTTTGATGGTAATTAGAAGTAGAGCTATAAAATTATTCGATTAACCTGCCGATTAAACGGTTAATGCATTAGTGACCGCGTAATGTATTAATCGATCAACCGATCAAACGCGAACCCTTCTGTGGGCTTAGCCACGGGCGTAATTTTCGTCGCTGTTAAGTTCAGCATCGAGAAAGCCATCACTGGCGAGACTTTTGACTCTCGGGAACCCCGCCCAGCTCTCACACAGCACAATCGTGGCTTTTTTTTTATGCTTATATTTGTTTTATGATTAAAGAACACCAAGAATCGTCTGGCTTCAAAGGTACAAAAAAATGTAAACAACAAATATTTTATTCTTTCCAATTACTCCATTACTTCTTGGCTGCTTGCGGAGATTATTGTTTGTAAATGAACAGAACAGCTCACTCGTTTCCATTTCGCCTTCTCTATCTCCATTCTGACAAGAGAACGCGGAGCTCGGAGTTTTCGATAAGGCGTCCTGAAACCCTGGAAGTGGGCTGTGGCTTTGACAGTGACCGAGCTGTGTGCGTCCTCAGTCATCCTTTTCCCATGGCAAAGCGAAGCCCCACCCGTTGGCGCAAAATATGAGTCACGAATCGTTTGCTTTTCTCTTCGATCAACAACAAATTTGCTGGATTTGTGCGCAAGAAAGACTTGGCAGTACTGACTCCAAAGAAGTAACAAACAAGAATGTGTTCAACTAGATAATCTATCAGCATCATTCAAATATTTTACATCATCGCTTTTTCGAAAATTACGCTGCCATTTCTAGCCGAATTTATAGTATGTAATGCCAGCTGGACCGAACCATTTATCACATGAGTGATACCTATTAAAGGTAATCGGCATTAAAAATAAGAATAAATAAATTGGATGAGGTCACTTGATTTCTTTCATTATATCAAAGGGCAGAGGGAATATTGGAGTGAACCTTCCACACGGTGTTGTTCCCATGTCAATCCACTTCCAAGAAAAGTTCACTGCTGCTTCAGTCATATTAAATGTTGTGTTTTCAGTTTTCAAATTTTCTGTTTGTTTATAATTTAACAATATATAGACCGTTTCATTACGGTCATAGCAGAGAGGGTAAAAAGAGAAAAAAATGCACTTCCCCACTCACCTAGCATGTTGTCTGCTCCGCAGAAGTGGGCAGTAGCTAGTGTCCGGCTGGCGTGCAAACTCTTTTTTAAAATCGCGTCATTTTGGAACTTTCAAGCGCAGATGCGCAGATTTTGGTTTGCCAGTTGTCGTGTAATACTATGCTAGATAAAAAAACTCACAGGGTCCAATTGCGCTGTTACCTGCGCGCAAATAAAAAAAAAATAGGGAAAAACTGTGTCAGATTGGCCGGTCTCTCCGGCGAAAAGTAAATCCGGTTGCTGTACCTTTTTTACTATAAAAAGTTCGTACTGTTGTAGGCCTTTAGCGACCATGAGTGGAAGTCTGAAATAATAAATAAAAACGGGCTCTACCGACGCAATACACGCAGTAGTTGAGGGTAGTACTGCCGGCTGACTCAAAGTGCTATTTAAGTAACGGAAAAGATAGGGTAGTTGATCATTTACAGAAATAGAACAACAGAGAGCTATAGGATGATTTTGGAGTAGCCATAACTATTCTAAGAACGCGAACCACTTCACAACGGCAGCCAGGAGCCAGAGTTCGATGTTCCGTACAGCCCGCCGATACAGCCCAAAGATGGAGAACGGCAACCTCCCGGTTTGTCGTCTGCTAGCGGAGTCGGGCGCGTGCCCTCTCTCTCGTTTTACCCCGCCGAACCCGCTGAATTTCCCGGGTGTATGGAGAGGGCGCTGCGGTCGAACAAAATGGTGCCGCCCAAAGAGCGCTAAATGGAATGGTCTATATTTTGGGTGTTTATGCAATAACCTCCTGAGAATTGGTTTCCATGATTCATATAAGTAACCGAAAAATACAGTTGCGAATAATTTCATCGAATAATTATTTACATTTAAAATTATGCTTAGAAGATATTAAATTAAAACATGCCAGATGCAGTAACTGAAATACAACCCAAGTATGCCACGAAGTGTGTCAGGACAACACTCTCCATACATTGTTCTATCCTGACATGTATACGTTACTGAAATCAGTAACTAGATATCATTACTCGTTACTCGCTCAAAAAGTAACCTGGCACGTTACTCTTTACAAAGATTCAGAATTAACCAGTTACTTCAGCACAAAAGTAAAGGGTTAACTTTCTTGTTATTTTGAATGTGTCGTTTTCCTGAAGCAGAAGTCGCCGCCTTCCAACATTTCGGGCCGTTAGTAATGCTTCGTATTTTTTTTAAACGCCTCCACTGGTAAACTGGTGAGGGGATCGGTAGCCGAGTGCGTTAGCACAGCGCAAATAGGAGAACGAGGAGCGAAAGCTCGCGCTGCATGCAGATCCCAGGGCATAGCCTCCTCTATACTGACAGAGCCTGGCAGATCGCTGCGAGAAGCGGCCGCCGAAATGGAAAAGGTGGAGCGGCAGACAACGGATGAGAGGAGAGCCACGTTACTGGCGCCCCGCTGCGGCGAGACGCCGAAATACTCTTCTCCTGAGGGAACAAGTGTGTTTCGAATTCTCGCCGTTGCAAAAGCTGTGCGCTTGTGTCCAGGCTCCCCTATAGAAATGGCTCTTTGATGCTGTGTGCTGCCGGATCCTCGCACTCCAAATCTGCGACCGGGCACTCTATGGCTCCGTCGTTGAACTGTCAGGCTTTGTGAGTATAGAGGAGGCTGTGTCCAGGGATGCTGGGCTCAATCCCCACCTTCACCACTTTCGTTTTGGATGGGCGTTGTACCGGCGTGCGGTCGCGTATTCTCTACTGCATGATGCACGTTAAAAAAAAAAAAAAAAAAACGGAAACCGTATTAGCAGTGGTATCGCACTGATTAATTTTTCATCAACGGCAGAAACATTATACTCCCATTGGGGGTGACTCACTTCCAGCTCTCTAAAAAAAACACTTACAAATGTTTTTATTAAAATCCTACTCCATGCGAAATGCTGATTGGAATAGGCACCTGTTAATTAACGTTGCTGCGGTTGTTTGCATCTGCAATTCATTTGCATAGAAACACAGACTGCGCCAAAAATATTGTCGTACCAGCTTTGATTTGCTTTAGATGATAGCTAACGCAAGCATTTCAAGATTCTTAGACGGAACCTTCTTCAGACTCGGCGGTACAACTGAGGCGACGGAGATATCAGGTTGGGTATCACTGGCGCCTCAGAGCAAAGCCCTCCAGGCTTTCTAAACTTTTTTTTTGTGTATGTGTTTCTTTGTTGAAAAATAGAAGGAGCCTTTTCTAGGTGAGATCGCGTTGTACCCGAATTCCGCAAGCTTTGTTCAAGGTGCAAAAAAGAAAAGTTAAAAAAGACGTCTCAGCGTGTTTTTTTTTTAGCTCCGTTTATTTTAACATCCCGTGAGTGCGGGGATAAAGTTCGCCAATGTCTTGCGCAAATATCGATGTAAACTGGAACGACAATTGTGTCTTGGGGACCAAGGGGTGAATCACGAGCGAAAGCTTTGTGTTTGAGACTGTCTGCTCTGTCCCCAAATTACCGGGCTACAATCAATCGGGCGCTTTTTTTTTTTGCTGTGAAAGTCACAGGCGCGAGCGGGGAAAAAAACCAGATTTGGTAACCTGTGGTGCACACGTTCACGGGCAGAAGTAAATAAACACCGTTACACGTTACTCCATAAAAAAAAATACATTATTTGTTTTTTCTCAGAAAAAGTAATCAAGACGTTTTTGAACAAAGTAAGTAGATACAAGGAACACGTTACGTAAAAGTCTGGTTTTCTTCTTATATAGCGTGCGATATATAATTCCCCCAGGGCCACCCCTGGAGCCGGCCCTGGGGTGGCCGAACTGGGCGGTCGCCCATTGCGTCATCAAAACAAAAGAAAAAAAGAGGGGAGGGGGGGGGGGGGGGCACTGTTGCGCTTCTCTATTAAGTTGGTTTTTTTTTAGCTTTTTTTAAATTTATTTGAACACGGCGCCCAACACGACGCTTTATGCTCGACCGCCGTTCGTTTTTCGAATGCGGTTCTGGTCTGACAAAACGCTCGCGTTGCGCCACTTCTCCTATGCTTACGACGTACTGCCTTGTAGATAGGGGCGTATGAAAAAAAACGGGGGGGGGGGGGGGGGGGCGCCACAGCCGGAGTTTGCCCAGGCCGCTTGATGGCGTAGGGCTGGCCCTGCCTCGCAGTAAGTATGCATCCAAAGACGCATCAATCTCGGGTCGTGCTGCTGCAATGCTATTGTCCCAGCCGGAAACACCTGCCGGCGTTTCCCTGCGACCGGTGAAACGGGTCAGCATCTCTGCAACTGCGGATGACGAGAGGAGATTTTCGAAAGAAAACATTTGCAGCTGTTGACCATTGTCCTACCGCTGGATTAGAGGTACAAGTACAGACGTTTTCGGCCTATAGGTTTCATCGTTGTATAGAGTCTCATTCCCATATTAACAAACGCTTCCACAAAAGCAAAAAAATGTCGGCGTATGAGTCGCATTTTTTTGTATAAGACGTTTATACATGTGTACGGTCGGCGCGGCGGAACTGCATTGATAAGCCTGCACACGTGTATTGTGATCGCGGTAGCTATGCACAAGCGGGAGCCAGTTCCAACTTTCTCCTTAACGAATCGAACGAGCAATATAACCGCCCTGGCAAATGGGCATAGTTAAGGTCCATACTTAGAAGAGAAGAAAAATATATATATATATATATATTTTTAAGCACTTTGTGGGGATTGACGTCCGAGGTTCACGCTGATCGGGCTCGAAGTGTTCGTTATATTAGCGATCGATACGCGGCTGGCACCCATCACTGAGCACTGGGAAATCCAAATTGCTTTTACGACTTTAAGCGGAGTCCTTCGAAGTTTTTTTTACTTATTGTTCACAGGCGCTGGAATGCTTGTCTTGTTAATATATATACATGGATAGCTAAACATGAAATAGGATGGTTCTTGTTGCTTTGACTCTGCAGGTAAATAATAATAATAATAATAATAATAATAATAATAATAATAATAATAATAATAAGCTTTATTTTCGTGTGCCAAAAACAACCCGAAGGTCTTTACTTTGGTGCACAAAAATAAGTAAACGCCAAAATAATAAAAACAAATGAAACACACATCACAGACAGGTAGCGATCCCTTGCAATTGCTTCCGGTAAACAGAAACGTCACTGAATATTTCAATACCTGCATTGTCAAAGGGATTGAACAGTGATTGCATGCGTGATATGGGCGAAGATCTGCATATTCTATTGGCATATAACGTAAAGTGATTCTTAGTCAAACGGGAGGGGACGTGAATATTAGCATTTGATAAAAGCGACTCATGATCTATAATTCCATTCACTATCTTGCGCAAAAAGATCAAGTCACGTTCTGTTCTCCTATCAGACAATTACCACAGCAAGAACTTATCTAGAAGAAAGTTGTAATCAAAATAAAAGCGGGCTGAAGATAGCGATCGTAAACGATGCGTGTTAAGCGTTTTGCACACTTTCAATTTTTGTTCACTGCGTTTTTGACAAATAATTTCAAGCTACTGAAACGAATTCATGCCTCGACCTAACAAGAGAGAAAAATAAACAAAAAATACCAGGGAGGGTTTTTAAATTGCATCGTGATACGAGATATCAGTCCCAACATCTTTGTCGCGCTGCCAACATTAGGGGACACATGCGAAATAAACGTTAGTTCATTTTCTATTTCTCACGCCAAGGTTTCTTACAACATAAATGCGTTTGATTGAAGTTTCTTTTAATACATAATCGTTATGTATTACATTACGATGTCTGCACAGGGACATAATATTTGTATTGAGAGGGTGATAAGCTATTCACTTTACACCATTGAACTATGCGCGAGATATCATTCTGTAAAGTTTCGCAGTTGACAGGAGCATGAACATTCCTAGAAAACTTAATGTCCATCTGCAAACAACAACTCGACATTTTCAACATATGATGCTAAAACATTTACGAAGATAAGGAACAAAAAGGGGACAATAATAGACACTTGGGATCGCTGGAATTGGAAAAACAAAGTTCTTGAGCGACTATTATCTATTTTGAACACGGTTTTGACAACACGATAGGTAACTTTGAAACCATTTGCACAGCTCTGCGCAACAACCATATAAAGATAATTTATGTAATAACAACTCATGGTTCTCTTTATCAAAAGATTTTTACATATCAAAATATATACGATCAATTTGACCTCTGTTCATAACAACAGGGGCACAGAAGTTAAAAAAGCGCACAAATTAGTTTCAACTAACCGTCCCGTCAGGAAACCGTGATGGCAAGATACACATTTTTTGGCGGAAGTAAAAATGAATTCGGTTATGCCAAATGCGTTCAAACACATTAGAAAATCCAAACAATAAATATATGGGGCGATAGTTATTAGTAACAGAAGCGTCACCACCTTTGAAAATAGGTACGATCACCGCGTTCTTCCAAAGCGATGGAAAAACACCGGAACTAAGAGAGAGAATAAAGACATGCTTCAAAAAAGTTAAAATAATTCACCACAAATCTTAATAGTAAAAGATAGAATGGAGTCAGCCCCAGCAGATAATTTTGGTTTTAGCTTTCTTTTTGTAGCTTGAGCGATTTCTTCGACATCTACTCTAATACCAGACAAAAAGTGCTCGCAGTAGGCTGAACGGCATGTTGAACGGTGGAGCAGCAGTCACTGAAGTAATCGGCAAACATATCTGCCACTTCTGCAGGGGCGGGAACATAGCTATCATTAAGTGAGCGGTCGCGTAGACAAACAATATGGCTCGTATCGCGCGTGTACTGTTTTGCAAACCTCCAAAAATCTTTTCGGCTTCAGTTCAAGCTAATTAAGCTCTCATTCGGTCGACGTTTAAGCGCTTACCTTTTAGCTAGAGCATGATAAATGCTATGATGAGTATACCATAAAGCAGTGGTTCTCAAATGGGGGTCCGCGGACCCTTTGGGAATCCGCGAAGCCCTGCCTCATCAGTCAAGCACCGGCAATAAAAGTTATGTTTCTCAGGTAGAGAAGAAACGTTTCAGTTTTCGGGCGAGTTTTCTCGCGTTCATGTCAATAAAAGAGGTCTACTCCCGACGAGCCCTTAGTCATATCGATTTAGTAAATCATTATCATAATTAACCTATACTTTCCCTTTCTTTACCACGAACGGGGTCCTCCATCATCTCCGCCAATCCACAAGGGGTCCGCGAAACATCGATGGCTAAGAACCACTGCCATAAAGTATTGCCAGTTAGTTTAAACAGTTTGTGAAAGTAATTCTTTTTTTACGCAAGTAAGTTTTTAAATTTTTGGAAGACCATTCCGGATAAATTGAAGGCTTGGAAATTGGCTGCGGCACAAAAGTATCAATCGCGTCTTTAACAATTCACGAAAACGTCTCAGTCACTCTTTCCGTGTCAGTTATTGCAAGAACCCCGCTCCAATCAAAGTTTTCGAAGTATCTGTGCATACTCAGATAATCTCCTTGGGCATAGTTATGAGTAACAACGGGATATTAGCTTTTTTCGCGGGAGGCACAAGGGTACCACGAATGGTGGGTGAAATTCCTCTACTGTCGAGACCGGTTATAACGAAGTCGGTTATAACGAAATAGCGGCTACAGCGAAGCGATCACGATATCCCATTCCCTTTTGCACTTCGTTATAACCGAAGTCGGTTATAACAAAATACCGGATATAGAGAAGTGATTTCCGATTCCCGTTGGTTTCGTTATAAACGGTCTCGACAGTATTCGCACTCAGGAACTTATACCGGTAATTAGTCGATTCGGGTGATGTTCGACCTTACTATCTTGTATAGACATAAATATACGGAAACGTTTGCTAGAAGTTTGCTTTAACTTCAAAAATGTGTTTGAAAATATATTTTTTTTTAAATTTTTGTTTAAGATTTGTTAACGCTCTTGAAATTATTTCGAAGCTCTCATCCACTTCCTTATAATAGCATTTAACATCAGTTAAAGAAAAAAAATTTCACGAGTACACTTGAGGCTGCTTACGTGTAGGAAGGCGAGAGCCAGTCAAGGACGACTTCTAGGATGACCTCTAGGACGACGTCTAGGACGACGTCGAGAACGACGCCTAGAGGACGAAGTCTAGGACCCTCTCAAGGACGACACCAAGGACAGCGTCGTCCTTCAGCATACGTTTGAGCGGCGCGTGCTGCGCAATCACATTTTTATGGCCATTTACGCCTACTTTTCTTTCAATGGGGCAAGTAAGGCTTTGTCATTCAAAAAAAAGAATTCACATCAAAATTTAGATTTGAGCCAAGAATAGAAAATAGGGTGCATTCTCTTCTTCGTTTATTACTATACTCACTGAATGCATGGCAAGTCCCGTGCATCTCATTATCTCTCCGCAGTCAATCAGATTGCGGCATCGGTCGATAAGAAAATCTGAAGAACCAATCGGGATCCAAGAAGCACGGACATAACAATTAGCCATGCCCCGGGTTTCCGAAGATGACAGTGACCCTAAGAAAGGTGCTCCAGAAAAAAGCGCTTCGTCGCTTTGGCTGCGAGGGAGCTGGTGACGATTGAATATGCACAATCATCGGTTATTCGCAGCTCCAAAGGAGACGACGCCACCCAGCGGAAATCAGGTAAGGAAGAGAGGGCAAGCACCGCCTATACAAGCCTGCAGCGGAAACTGCCGCGGTCTGGCGGCCGACACGGGAAGTTGTGAACCAGAGGAGAGGGAGGGATCACATGCAGACTTGTAGGTAACCTGTACTTGCGCCAAGTTAATTTCTGGTAACGAAGCAACCACATCGTTTCTTCTTAAAGGAACGGGTGACGCGCTTTCTTTACTTTTGGGGAAGCAACGGTATGTGGTTAATTCTGGAGGTGAACGTGTAGCAAGTGCCCAACCTGCTTCTCACCCCTGCACGCGCCTGTAATTTGAACGACGAGAAAACGCCGATGGACCGTGCAAATATGTGCATAGGGTATGTCAGTACAGCCGCAGTTGTCCCTGAACGAGCGCGGTAAAAGCGAAAAAAAAATTTACGATTCTAAATATTGGAAGCGTTTACTGCTTCATTAAGAAACAAAACATCCAAACGAGAAAATAACGCGTTTCTTTCAAGCTAAGGTAGCGCGTTCCTTTTGAATAGCAGTAACAAATAGCGCACTTAGTTTTTTTTTTTTTAAATCAGTAACGATTAAGAGTATTTTGTTACTCTCTTTCAGTAACGTGCATATTTTTTATTACATTTGCGAGGTTAGAGTGTCGAATGCAACGACTGATAAATTTAGGAAGGTAATTTTGGGTGATGCATATACTGCTGATGGGCGCTGGGACCTTTTGATTTCGATGAACGTACAACTAGCGTGCGGTAGTGTGATTTCCACTGTGAACCCGTGACGCTCAATCTGAAGGGCAAATTGATTTCGCGAAGTGCACGACGCCCGAAAGCCGGATTTTGATTTACCTCGGAACAATTCAATGCGCCGAGCTCAGCTCACGGGATGAGAGAGAGCCAAGGAAATAACCGGCGAAGCAGGAGCAAATCGCGAGGTGTAACTAGAAGCACCGAAATGTGCCCTGAGGAGGTTTTTGAGATCACCTAAATATGGGTATAACTAGGCTTCGGAGTTTTCGGTTTAAACCGATGAAAACCGATAAAAGTACGCCAAATCCATTTTCGAAAATTCGGTTTTAACCGAAAAAGGTCAGTTTTTAGGTTCGAATTTTCGACTTACACCGATCAAACCGATAAAAGTACGTCGAATCCATTTTCTAAAATTCAGTTTTAACCAGAATAGGTGACTTTGACATTCCAGTCGTACCGCAGAGCCGTGAGAAAAAGTGGAACGACAGTGTCTATCGAAACGTGTCCGAATGTATGGGGTACGCCGGTGCCATTACGACGTTTTGGTTTAATGTGCGCATCATCGATCGGAACGTGAAGTCCGAAATGCCCCATGACTTCGCCATGTACGAGCGTGTTTTCAAACTCATTGTAAGGACGACTGACTCGATGCAAGCTTTGCATGTTGTGTTGAGCTTCAAAACGTCGCACCGTGTCTCTTTCGGCGGTCACAATTGGTTGGTTGGCCAATTCTGGCTCAGGCAGCGCTTTATCTCCTTAGCCTGCCTGTGTCCAGTGTTTGCGTTGAGCGGGCATTCCCGAAGCTCAGAGCCATATTAACAGGAAAGAAAGAGTGCGGATCAACGGGGAGAACCTGGTAAAGTACATGTGTGTGTACCATAATAAGATCACGTAATCCTCATGTACAGAAGATGAAGTTACGTGTTTTTTGGGCATAGGCTTCATATCTGAGTTGTTTGTACTTCTGTGTTTTTTCTTGTTTCTTTCACAGTTGCACACATTTGCCAAATAAAGTGTCTATTTCTTTTTCAATGTATCTCTACCATTATTCTTTGAGTGATCACAAATATCAGAGCTACAAGGAGCATCTGATCCGGTGTCCGTTGGTGTTTATTTTATATTCACCGAAAAAAGCCGATAAACTTTTGTGGGCATAAATATATGCCGAAAAAAAAACGAAAATTGCATTTTATAATAAACACCGAAAAAGGTACGCCGAACATTGAAAAAATAGAAACCGAAAACGCGGAACCCTAGCTATAACTCACTCTGCTGGCGCTAAGCATCCTAGAAAGCTCTAGATCTTGACAATTCGCGGCCGATTTCTCTATTAAAAAGCAGTCAAAGGTTGCAACACATCTAGGTCATCTCCGGCGATTAGAGGAGCATGTTCCGAAACCGGGACAACTGTCAGCCAATGGCAAGCGAAGGATCCTCGCGCCTCCGACCGGTGGAACCGCGAAGTGATATCTCGAATGCGCGCGGCTAGTTGCCCATACAGCACGGACGATTCAGTCCATACTTGTCTCATCCTACGATGGACTAAAGGCCAAAGCTACGGGCCGCCAGGTCCAATTCTATTCCACGCTATACTATGACAAGCTTAACATTGATTAGGGGTGGACGAATAATGCTCGGAATCAAAAGTGCCGCATCATTTCTATAGCTTCGACGCTGAAAACAGCCTATATGTGGTGGCTTTCTTAGCGATGTAAAATTGTTGAGTCACTCAGTGCTCTTTGATTCAAGCCACTGTCCACCCATCCCCTGATCAGTGATCTGAGACACGGGATCCGATACGTGCATCGAAGCGAAATACCGCACAATTTCTAAGAGGCTCGTGATTGGATCTGGCCTTCCGTAGCTTTTGCCTTTAGTCCATCGTAGGGTGAGACAAAGTATAGCGAGCGCGCGCTCGAGAGGTGACAACCGGGCACATCATTTCCGCGGAAGACGAAAAAAAAGAAAAAAAGAGCACTTTATAGTTGCTTGTTTCTGAGACGATTATCGCAGTATTATGTTTCCTCTCCGCGAAAAGTTAACATTTTTCGACTGCTCTTATATTTTTTTTATCATCTACAAAAGCCACAATGGCTGTGTGGTCAGCGTTTGCTGAATCTCAACAGAAATGTCACGTTTGCATTGGTTAGCATGCAGTGTTGTGCCCGTTACCGAAAAAAAAGTAACGAAGTAGCGTTACTCGTTAGTCTGGTAAAAAGTAACGTTGCTGAGCTATCGTTGCCATTTTTACAATGACATGACGCTATACCGTTGCGGCGATTACTCTTCCAAAGCACCAGAACGGTACTTTGGCGTTACTTTTGTGTTCGAGCACATAGGTTTAGCAGAGATGTTTGACAAGCCTCCTTCAACGAGCTTCGATAAAGATGAGCTTGATTGCAAGAGTGGTTTCATAGTGTTTTGATGCGCGAAACAAGCTTAATTTTCGGCACGGGAGGAGGCATTGAAACCATGTAAATTACCTGATTCCGTCTCCTTTAGTTGATAAATTTCCTTCAGTCCTGGCCCTTGCTTGACGGAGTTTCGTTATTTAGTGTCCATCTCACATGCAGAATGAGTCGGAGATGATAGTCGTCGGCTTTCATAAACTACATCGTGCGAACGGGGACTGCTGGAACGCAATCCAGCCAACCAACACCCTCATCTTTACGCCGGTTTTAGTAGCAGTCCGGTTCGTACTATTACCAGAGACTGATCTACTTCACTATGTGGAAACCAGGATCACCGGCCAACCAGCACACTGGTTGTGGCTCACTTGCTGTTGCCTCTTACCAGCAGTAGCTCTTAATTTTTCTGCGAAAAAAAAAAGGTTTTCTGTTTGTAAGTTTTCTTTCCAGGTTTAAAACCTTTTAACCTTTTTTATTACGACCTTAGGGAATTAAAGACTAATCAAGCGAAAAGATTCTTTTATTGTACAAAAGTGGGTCAGGAACGTCTCAGGCAGCAACGAATATTTACAAAGCGGTCGTTATGGCGTTTTTTTTTTCGTAACTCGAGAAACGAGCAAATCGCTTGCGCCGGGTTGTCCACTGTCGTCAACGGATGTCTCTTCTCCCCCCCCCCCCCCCACACACAGACACTCACCCCGCTCGTCACACCTCTGCCGCACAAAGCAGGGGTGATGAGGAGGAGGAAAAGGGAGGGGGGCTGTAACAACCAGTCGTTCGTTGAAACCTTTGCAAAATAAAGACACCATCAAAAGTAAAGTAGGAGGACGTTGGAATTAACTGTTGGTCGAAGGTTCTTTTCGCCTTCGAGAAGTGAGTTTTTTTAATGTTTACTTTGAGGGATGCTGGTTACGTGCAGCGATAAGTCTCTGTGCAGGATTTTGAGATGGATGGATGAATAGATGGACGGATAAGTGGAAAACCCCACCGTTTTAGAAAATCGAAGGCCTCGGGCATTGCGTGCTCGAGCGCAAGTAGTTGCCCCTCGAGCAGAGAAGCTAGATCCTCCATTGAGCTTAGTGGCCTAAATCTAGTTCCCCTTAACATTTCCAGTTTTATGGCCAAATATTGCTCTTCTAAATGTTAGATCAGGCGTCAGCGACCTTTTCCCAAATACCTAATGTATTTCGCCAGTTTCGGTCAAAAGTAACGAGTAGCGAGCAACGTAATTTTGGCAGCCGATACCGTAAAAAAGTAACGAAAATACGTTACTTACTCGTTGAGTCAATCAGAATACTAACGAGTACGTTACTGCGTTAGCGAAAAATGTAACGCGTTACCAGTAACGTCGTTGCTTGCAACGCGTTACCTCCAACACTGGTTACATGTCGTCTTCGTTGCCGGAAAAATGCTCCTCCCATCGCCGGAGATGACCTCAATATGTTCGATCTTTGATTGCTAATTCATTAGGAAAATCGGCCGTGCATCGTTATGATTTCTGGATTTCTAGGGTGCTTAGAGCCCCTAGATGGAGTTATCGGCATATTTAGGCGACCTCAGAAACCTCCTCGGGGCACTTTTGAATGAGCTACACTTCAAAGTAACGATACTCAAGGCATCTCATTGCTTTAAGTCATTGTGGCCAGTTGCCTAAAGTTTCGTCTGAAATTGCAACGAGACGCTTTTTCGTTCTCCAAACGTGTCAAAGCAGTACGCCACAGAGCAAAACGATATCGCGTGAGCTTCTCACTTCGAATCTAGAGTCTCATTTTGGAATTGTAACTACCGCCAATAGGGAGTATTCACTGGACGCCATATTTGTGGGTGCTGTTTAGAGCGCATGCTCAGAACGAGCTCACATCAATAGGCTGCTAAGACCGGCACTCTTGATGGTGCGGAATGCACGTTGCAAAAGAACTGTGGAAGCTCGCCATCAGCACGCGCTCAGCATTCGCACACACAGCTATGGCCGCCAATGAATACTCCCTATAGATCTTTTCACGAATCGAAGCGCCCCTGGTGGCACGGTGGCACGAAATGAATTCTGGGTACCAGTTGGCCACTTAGTTTTGGTTTCAGTTTCAGATTTTGTCATGATCATCGTGTCGTGACGGAACACGCTGCTTGCGTTTTCATTGCTGCGACTTCCTACAAGTGTACAATACTGTAAGCGTTGCCGAGAGATACCGAAAAAAAAAACACTTGGCACTGTTTTTGTGGTTCCCGATGTGCCGGATTTAGGGCAAAGGTAGGCAAATGTTAGAACGATGGATTGCAACGTCCCTGCTGGTGCCCCTGTCGTGCAAGCACGTTCGCATGCGCGTGAAGAAAAGTTATGCAGGTTTGGAAGTTCACGTGCTTGGCTGCAGGAGTACAGACAGCGGCTGTCTGATCGAAACCGAAACCATGCCACTTCGCCGTGGCCAACTGGTTCCCAGCGTGCAACGCGCGCAGTGTTGCATGGAGGGATTTTTCGAAAGGTGCCTTTTGCGCCCACCCGCACTAAGCAACAAAATGGAACCGCCCATAAGACAATCGAGGAAAGGACTGTCGATACTTTGAGCGTAGAGCTTTTACTCATTGGCTCGTCGTAACTAGTGCCTCTCGAAATGTCTGTCGATGTGGACAGCGGAAGCTTGAGTTTAATGTAAGAGGGTGGCACGTTGACGCTCCCCTCGTGTATCGAACGACCCGCGCACGACATAAGGCTAACGAGAGTTTGCAGCGGCTCAGTCCCGCGGTGTACTGGTTCACTCTTAAACTGACAGTACGGTGGAAATACGCACCCGCCGGACCAATCAACCACTTTCCGTTCGTCGCTCGACCCTCCGCGCGTCGTTGTGGGCGAGAGCGCGATGACGCGGCGAAAGGTGCGAGCAGTCCAAGGATCGCGTGGCTTCCCACCGTACTGTCGGCTTAGCGGAAAAACAGAGCGTGTGCGGGGATGTCAAGGACACCGCAGGCGGGGACGATCAGCGTCTACGCTGCGCCGGAGCTGGACCGAAACCGCGCCATGTGCGGTTTGTCGACGTGATTGCAGAGTCAACGACGGGCCTGTCATGTTGTCAGAAAGGAGAGCACGTAGATCAGCGCGCCGATCGATCCCCGGCCCGACGCCCTCGACTCCGTCGGCGGGGAAGAGCCGTAACACCGCGCTCGAACGACCCGGAACTTCACGAGCTCTCGACAACGCGCGCGCTCGCTGTGTGGGTGTGTGTAGCTAGTTTCAAAATGTACGAGTACGAGCGTGGAGCGAATAAAGATATAGCAGATAAAAGTGCAACATTCGCGAATGTTTGACACGCCGTTATGTTATCACTCGTGCAATAAGGAACTTTACAGGCGGTAGAAGATTTATAAAAGAGCAGCGAACTGGGTCCTTCATCTGTGGCAACGATGGAAAGCGAGGCAATTTACGAGCAAGATAAGCGAAACGGGCCTAATGGCACCACGACATAACAGCCTGTGACAAAACAACCCATAGCAAAACGGCTCGGAAAAAAAAAGAAAAAGCGCGATTGAGTTTTACAAGTACTACAATCACATGAAAAAAGGACATGCAGTAACGAACATCCATGGCCAGTGTTTATCCACTCTGACTGTCGGCCATAGCCAATCTCCCGTGACGGGTCCAAGGTAAGAGGAAATTATGGAGATGGAACATACGCAAAATAAAATACAAAACATAAGAACATTGAAATTCGAAGTCAGAATTAAACGTATCAAGACTAAAAAAAAAAAATTAAAAAATGAACAAATTTTCAAGAATAAAATGTATGGTTTAAAGAACGTTATCCATTCACCAATCAAACTGCGCACGATACTTCATTTCATACTTGGTATACAACGCTGTCAAAGCTTCTGGCGCGAGGGCGTGGCTTCATCTATGGTTTTGTTTGCACGAGAACAGCGTGCAAAATTATCTGCGATATCAAACCTAATCAAACTCCATGCCCGCGCCAGCAGCTTTGACAACGTTGTACATGGGCATACCAACCCGGGGGGGGGGGAGGAAACAAGTAGAACTCGGGTTTTTTTTTATTTCTTGGGCCGACTTATAGCTTTCTGCTCGGTTGTATTCTATTCTCGCGGACAACTTTCTGTGGATATATGGAGTCAAAGGTATCGGCGCACGGGCGCTCACGTATCTTGAGCGCCGAACAAAGCCGTGCACGCGCACTTTTCACTCCTTAAATGCTACAAAGCGTTGTCCGTATGTATAGGGTCTAATGACAAGAGCCTATTTCAAACTCAAGAGTACACACGTACTGGAGAGTTTTAAACTAAGGGTATGGAGGGAATTCTTTTTTTTTTCACCTGTAGAATTTTGTTATCATTTTTTTTAGTTGAACTTGTTCATTTTGGTAGACGTTCGACCCCAGAAACAAGAATACGAGGATCAAACCAGTGATGCAGGCGAGCAATTTTCATGCAAACATAAGCAGTGTGAACCCCCCTCCCCCTTCCCTCACGTATCGAGCAGTCACGAAGTTTCTTAAAAAAAGTGGCCTAGCATCGCGACTTAATGCGTCGTTTGCGACGGACAGCTTCAATTTGACTCGTTGAGGACGATCCACACACTTGCTTCGAGTCCGACCGAGTGCAACTGCAACGGCTTGCGACGTACGGGTTGCTGTAGGCAACAGCTGCAGTCGGCTTCAACAAAAACGGTTTTTACCCCGTTTTGTTGGAGCCGAGGCAGCTGTTGCCGAGCTAACCCGGTAAAGAGATTGACGTCGCAAGCTGTGGCAGTCGCATTCGTAGGACTCACGCAGGTGTGTGAACCAACCTTCAGTTTCGAACTGTGATGTCGGCGCGACATCGTGGGTGAAACGATATGCCACCCGGCTTTGGCAGTCCCCTGGTGTGACACTTTGTGTCTTAATCTGTCGATATCTGCATATAGTCCACCACAGTTTGCACATTTTCAGCTTCCCCTCACTCAACGTGGTTTCAGCAACACACTCTACTCGCTAACATCCGCTGTTTACGTATTCCTGATTTCTTGGTTTGCCGCCACGTTCAAAACTCTTTAGCCATTACTCTTTCACTTCTATTCATCTCGCCCCTGCCCGTGCGAGTCTTTCCTCCGTGATGGGCGGATAACATTTACGCACCGGGAACTTCCCCTTCTCCGTCTAATCATTACAACAACAACAACAACCCCCCGACACACACACACCCCATACTCCATGGAGCGTGGGGTTCAGGAGAGGCAGCACTACACACACTTCTCGAAACAATGTCTAGAAATTCATATTCTGCAGTGCGCTCTGTCCCTAATTTTCAGGGCTAAAGTGAGTGAAGACTTTGTGTGGCACGAAATTAAAATACCACCTGGGAAAAAAATTCAGTTCAATTACGCGAACTGTGTCTAGATGTAGTTATTAAAAATTTATCATAGTGCATATAAGTTATGGCATAACTTGTCCACCTTTAAGCGAGCTCGAGGATTCTAAAGAGGACGGAGCGATGTTTTTGGAGAAGTCAATGTACTTTAATGTTGCTTACAATTTCGCACCGAGATTAATTCGAATTTTCAGATGGGAGAATTTTTCATACTATTGGAAGCGTGTGTGAAGACAGCGGCGCCACGGTGCGGCTCCTAGAAGAAGCACTTGGCAGTAGAACACGACCAGACTGGCATAGCCATCCTGTCTAGCAGCCAACCTTAGTTTCTAAGAAATGTCATCTCACCCGAGCACAGAACTATACCAGACGTTCGGGGCCACGCTCGGTGCTACTTTTTTACACGAGACCCGGAAACTGAGAACAAGATCCCCTCCTTGCGGCGGCGTAAGCACCCGCAATCATCTCAAACCCTGCACGCCTTCTCGGTCCGCCGGCGAGCGAAGAGCAACTACGATATTGAGGGGCGAAAAAATACTTTCCACATCTAGGATGTATCAATTACTGGAACCGAGGATCGTCGTCCCGCGGTGATTTCCGGACCATCCCTGCACACAAACGCTTTGTCGAGGCATCTTCCGGCACAGACAAATGGAACACGCGGCGGTGTGTTTCCGTCGTTGTCGCTCGCAATGCGGGACGCACGATTGAACTCGAAGCTCCGAGCAACTCCCGCGTTGTCGAATAACGTGAAGATACGTACGAAGTAATGATGGACGCTGGTATATAAGTTTTCAGATTTCAAGGTACCAAACATTTATTTTTCTACTCCGGAGCGATATCGAGAAAGCGAGAAGACGCAGACGCGTCCAGGAAGCAGTGAACGCATGAGAAGGGGTCTGTGCGGGCAAACGCGGAGCGCAAGTCCGTCGGCTTCATGCGCGGCAGGTTCGGTGACGCCAGAACGACGCCGAGTTTTGATTGGCTATGATTGGAAAAGGAGAGGGGGTAGACCTCAATGCTAGATGCCTCAAGATCTACCCACTATTCTGTTTTTCAATCAGCCAATAAGAGCTCGGCGTTCTCACATCATCGGAACCGCCGTGCAAGAAGCATACGGACTTGCGCCCCGCATAGCGCGCTTCGCTATGCGACGCGACGCGCGACGCCTGTCGTTGGTGGCGTTGCCAACCAGCTTCCAAAGACAGAGCGGCGCGCTTCCTCTATAGGTGTCTCCCAACGGTCGCTGACAAGATTGAGAAAGGCGAGGTTCGAACGTCTCGTTATCACTTCGTATCTAACGAGATGGCGTCATTGGCCCATACCGACGCCAATAAGGATTAGGCAAGAAGAGGGTCATAGCCACGTCCTGCGTTACTTACAAATCTCTGTGACTACATACCGTGCGAAAGAAAGTAGGGTAAACGAAGCTATTACTGCTTTGCTTTCGGGCGTCCTAGTGGCATGAATACCTCGAAGAAAAAAGAATTGGCAGCCGCCTTTATCTTCAAGGTTCCGCGACGCACGAAAAGCTGCGAGATCACTCCTGGGAGCAACATCACCTAAGGTTATCTAGGAAATGTTGCTAGGATGAGAGAAGGCGTGGGGAAAGAAGGAGAGGGAAGGAAGAAGGGTGGGGTGAGGGAATCGGGGTGTCGCGTGACGTATGTATTCCCGCTACATGCAGCGGCGAAACTTAATGGTGGTATAGGACACGTGACGTCAGGTTCCGTGACGTCGATTTCCCCCGCTAAATTTAGCTGGGAAACCAGATTGGTGTCGACGTCACAAAACGTAAATTTTTTTTTTGCTAGATTTAGTGGGTAAGTGAATTGACGTGTAGGTCAGGTGATGTCAATTTCCAGTTAAATCTAGCGCGGAAACTGAATTGATGATTTGGCCACAAGGCGTGAATATTTCCCGCTAAATTTAGGGGCGAAACTGAGTTGACGTATAGGTCAGGTGCCATCAATTTCCGCAAGGTGTTAAAGTCACGTGACGTCACGGGACGCCACTTTGTCCGCTAAATTTAGCGGAAAATGCGCGGACGGACGGACGGACGGACGGACATGGGACAAAACTTTAAGATTGGGCGTGGCGTTAAAAAAGCATTTGGTGCTCTCATAGATTTTTTTACATCAAAATGTTGCACCGTTTGGAAAAATTCCCGCAGAACAAGTCAATAAAACCGTATGATATCTGTCTTTTTTTTTATTGAATCAATTTGTGGGCGAGAACGGCTTCGCTTGTGTCCCGGAGTCTCCGTGTGTGGTACGGATGTAGGCGATGGCGCTCAGTGAAAAGGGAACATATGACCGGCTCACGAAACATCTGTCGCTAAGCTTGTCACGTCGAAAGACAGCTCAACTTCCAGCAGGCCGAGACACGCCTCTCTGCTCGGGAGCGGATGTGTCCACGTGGCGCCAAAATACTCCCGGTCATCGCAAAGAGCCGCCGCGTGCCATTCCCAAAACTCGTCGTGAAACCGGAACTTTGTGAAGATGCCAAAACGTTTGGCCTATCTTGTGCTGAAAACTTGATATGATGCGAGCTTCGTGGAGTCACTTCCCAGCTGGTCTCTAAAATAACGTATGAGTTTAGAGAGATGTACCTGTCCAGATAAATAAGCCAGCGGTACTTACATGTCCTGAAGAACAGAACTCTCTTAGCCTGTGCTTCACCTTACTGTCTGGAAGCTGATGGTTCTCAACAGAACGAGGAAATAGAGTATTACACTTGATTTAGCTTCTCCGCTCACTCCGACAAACTCAAAACATTTACATTTTAAAGATGAGAATAAACTTGTCCTGGTGCTGACACCCTAAGGGTACGTGTTACGGCAGTTTTCTTAAAGTGCTGGTGAAGACCCTATCGATAGGGTGCAGGAAATGCTAGCAGCTTCCTTGAATTTTTTTTTTTTTTACGAATAGGGAGTTTACAAGCACCAGGCACGCATGCACAGAAACCATAAATACGAGCGCAATGAAGCAGACACAAGACCTGAACCACAGTCTATACTACACGTCACTAAACAAATTAATCGATCACAATTACTCCAGGAAAAAAGCAATTAGCTTACTTTATTACTCTAAAGAAAAAGTAGTTGAAATTTATTCGAAACAACACACGTTATTTTCTTCATTAATTCAGAATCTTCGTGCCGTTCCTTACTCTAAATTGAACGAACAATATAAATAATTAGGAGCAGATGAGCTCCACGATATCACACGAAGCTTATTCACGATTTTTCTGTGGGTCTGAAATTTGGGGTTTTGTACTGTTCATCTGTAGATTAGAATCGTCGGATTACAAACTACTCGACTCAATTCTTGTGGAACACCAATCAATAGCTTGCATGCCACAAAGAGTTGACGATTTTTTTTGTTCCGCACCTTAGCCTTCACATCACCTGGTTTTAGTTATCCTGCGAACACAAAACTAAAAAATGTTTTTAGCCCGATTTTTTTAAAGAAAGGAGAAGTTGGCTCTTAGACGGTTAATAAAGATTTAGGTGGTACATTGGTCATCAAGCTTTGCACTAAAAACCTTTTGTAGAAAGCTCTGACTTTACAGTCCCAGCTCACAACCGAAGAGCAATACGTACACTGTGCACACAAAGTCTGACCTCCATTTGCACAGCTCGATAATATTTGTTTTCCTTTTTTTCTCTCTTTTTTATAAATTGAAGCTGATAAAGTGTATATATCGAAGTACTAAAAATGAAAGTAGTATAAGTAAAAAGGCTACCGGCCCCCATGGAAGACTACCAGTTATCCTAAGTAGGTGTTCCGTCACTATATCACGGTATTTATGTATAATAATGAAAACCTTACTTGATACAGATTGGTTTTACAAGACTAAAAAAACGGCAAATATGAATCCTTTTTTTCTTTTTTCGTATAAGGAGATAAGACATTTGTAACAAATTATAGTCGTACAAGTATACGCTAAACTAAATTTGCTCTAGTGTGTATGAGAATATTTTATATAGTGAAATGTTTAACTATCTTGATACCCCTAGTTACTTGTAGTTATGTAGCATAAGATTAGCAGAATTTCAACATTACCTATCAAGAGCTTTGGAAAAGAAGACGCAAGTAGATATTCTTTTTAGATTTTAGCTGTGTCCGACACAGATAACATTCGGCAAATTGAATTAATATCTATAAACATTTATAGTAAAGTTCAAAATTGTATAAGAAATTATTTATATGGCCGTGAGCAGTGTGCTGTCCAAGATTGAAATAAATCGTCAGCTATACCTGCATGTAAGTACAAACGTCCCACAGGAAAGTGCTCTGGGACCGTTGTTGTTTATAATTTACGTAAATGATATTCTACAAAATATTCAGTCGACGATCAAACTTGTCACCGATGATTGCGTTATTTATGGGAAATAAACTCAACAAGAAAAGCACAAATATTACAGAGCGACCTAGATATCCGTGTTGCGGAGTTGCCACCTCAGAGCTGGAATGATTCCGGAATAATTCCTCACTTAGGCGATCCCTTATTGGGATGGGAATGGCATGGCGGCAGCGCTGGGGAAAATGGAGCCGGAATGGAATTTGATGCATTTCGCCCGGAATGAGGGAATGAATGGGCTCGGTTCTTATGCGAGCTGTGTCGATTTTCATCTAGGTCCTACGGGCTGATGGAGCATTTCGCTTGCGCGTGGTAAGTGACTTTTGAAACAGCATCATTGGACTGGAGTTGACTGACGGCTTGATTGTCTCACTGGCTTATGCTCCTTCAAGGATGAAAATGGCGCACCCTCGGTGAAGCAACCAAACGAGTAGACGGACAAATTGTCGTTCCCGGCGCCGCGAGAAGCGACAAAGCGACTGTGCGATTGGCATGCAGCTTTTAACCAGGGTGTCGAACCGAACCCGAACCGAACACCGGAGCAAAACCGTTATTTTTAACTGAACCGGAACAAAACTGTAACCGAAATCAAACATTCGATATAGAACGCGAACCGGAACAGAACCGTAATCTCATGTGGCGGTTACCAGTTCATTGGAAACAGTTCGGAGTAATAGAATGCAAGCCGCACCTTCTTGCGGCTGGCGGCGCCGAAATCGATTAAATATTGTGAACGGTGGCGTCAGCGGCTCCGTTTCGACTAAACAAACGGCAGCGACGACATGAAGACAGCTCAGTAATAACGAAACAAATAAGCATATTTCTCTACGTCTCTGTGCAGCACGAATTGGCGTCGGCGAGTGGGCGTGGAGGCTTTGTTTCGAATTACGGTGGACCGCAAAGGACGCTACGAGCCACCGGAGCCAGTTTATAGCTCGGAGGGCGTCACGTGTCCTTCCGGTTGGGTGGAGCTCCTCGGGAAACGCAAAGTCACGAGACAAGCTACGAACTACGGATTGGCTCGTCAGCTTGTAGCGTCCACCGCGGCACATCGTATGGTGAAACGGAGAATATCTGACCAGGCCGAGAGGCTAAAGAGCTACTATTTGTGGGTGGGTGTGCGTGCGTGTGTGTGTGTTTCTTTCCTTTGCTTTTCTTGCTGCTAAGCAATATTTCATAAGGCAGGACAAAGCGAACATCGACACTCAAGCAAAAACGAGAAGTTGACCGTTGACGGTTGTCGGCACGTCTGTTCCGCAGTGGCGAAATCTTGAGGCAGCAACAGGCGAAGCCGCGATGCGTGCGACGCTGCGGCGTCGGTCGCCAGGACGCCAGTCGCCCAGAACCGACGCTGCTTGAAGACGTCCTTGTGCGTGTGTGCGTTTTCTAGAAACAACAACTCGCCTGTTTTCTTTTTAGAGCGCAGCCCTTAGGCGCCCGTTTCCGGTTTGAGTGGCGTCGGCGTCGGCGTCGGCGTAACCGCGCGTTGAATCATGGGACGTTTCCCATATTGACGTCACATGTGATGTCACGAGCGACGTCATGAGGGTCACGAGGGCGGAGGAGGAGGTGGAGGAGGGAATGTTTTCCGCTAAATTTAGCGGAAGAAGTTCTCCGCTAGATTTAGCGCAAAACTTTCCCCGCTAAATTTAGCGAAAGCATTTCCCCGCTTAATTCAGCCAAAAAAATTCCAAACTAAATTTAGTGGAAAGATTTCCCAGCTAAATTTAGCAGGGATTCTTTTTTTCCGCTGAATTTAGCGAGAAATGTAGCCAAAGCTTCCCGCTAAATGGGAGGAGAGCAGGAGAGGATAAGGGGAGGGAAAGAGGGGAGGAGGGGCATACACTCCCTTCCGTACCTCTCCTCCTCCTCCTCAAGAGCTGCGCTCTAATTCGGCATTACAGGGATATGTAAACGTCTTTCTTTTTTATGTCCTTTTTGTTTTAATCGTCTTTCGATCGGCCCTCGCTGTCTTTCTCATCTTCAACTCAGGCGTTCGAGCAAGTCGTTCGGGCGTGCGGCGTGGGTATAGTTGGCCGTTTCAGTCTAGATGATACAGTGGGTGCAACGTTGCCATACTATGGCAGACTAAACTCCTACACCCTCAAGAAAAAGGGTGTAAAAGGTGTATCGTTACACCCTTTGTCCCATATAATACATCCCAAAACTTCACTTCGACGTATGGAGCCCTATTGTCGAACAAACGGCCCCAAAGTTTTCGGGGGCTTGATAACGTTGCGATATAACTTTTTAAATAGCTAAAGCAGGTATCAAAGACCGCATAAAGAAAACACCGAGTTTTTACAGTAGAGCCAAGGAAATCCCGATTATCTTTTTTTTTTTTTTTGTAGTCAGTAACAAGTACATTAGCTATTGTAATAAGATGTACCACACGGCTATCAAGCCCCTCGTAAAATTTGGGGCCGTCTGTTCGGTTGTAGGGCGCGTGTACGTCACATTGAAGTTTTGGGGTGTATTACATGGGACAAAGGGTGTAACGACACACCCTTTTACACCCTTTTTCTTGAGAGTGTATCTGAACAACTGACAAGTAGTTTTTTTGTGGGTAGCTTGCGAGTACGGTGCGTGCTACCGTCTTAGTGTCGCTTTAGTGCTGTCTGATTGACTTCACATGTGAGTACTGTACTTTGGTGCTGTTTCCAAGCGCCAGTATAACCACGTAATTTTCATAGAACGGTGTTTGCGTTAAAAATTCAAGATCACGAAACGAAATTAAGCATATTTTTTTGCTTCTTTGCTGTCCTCGTTTCCGCAGCACGGCCTCTGATGACCTAATTAATTTTAATAAAGATGATGCCGTCTTAAACTCACTCTTCCTTAACGACTGGAAGTTGCGGACTTTTCTTTCCAGAACCGCGTCGTCTGTGTTTTGTCCTCTCCATGTTTTATACTTTCTGTTTTCTATAGTACAGCTTTGCACTGGTTCGCGCTTGATGGAGCCGGTAATCGAACCCTTATTTCAAGAGCGTCCCTGAACCAGAACCGAACCGGAACAAAATGCAAAGCAGCAAGAACCCGAACCGAACCAGAATACCGACCGATTCGACTCCCTGATTTTAACCCAGTCGATCTTCTAATGTATGCGTAAAACACACGCACAAAAACAAAATTGAATTGAATGGACAGCAAATGTTAAAAAGTTTGCGTTATAAGGCAGGTTCCATAGTATATGGTGGAACAGTCCCTTGTGCTGGCGCTGTGTACCGATTGCACCTCGTCAGTGGTTTTCTTTTCTCGCCGCAGTGTATGGAGATATTGGGGGAGGTATACGCGGCGTCGCTTCAAACAGCGCACTGGCGGTGCACGCTGTTGCGAAGTATTCGAAGCTGAGCGCAAGATAGCATCTTCTTACGCCACGCGCGAACTAGACAATTTTAAGTCCTTAACAAAGAAACAACACGCTAAGAATGCACCTGTGGAGGGTATACACGTTCAGTTTGCAGAGAAAATGGGTGGTTTTACTTTTCGGCGTCTGTTGTGACTCGCAAGCCTTTTACGCTTGATCCCGCGATCGATGTCTGCAGTGACAAGAGGTTGTCACGAGGCGCTTTGTGCAACCACCCATTGGCTTAGCAGCATGAATCTTTTGAGGACGCTTTTGCATACTTTTGCAGTCGTGTCCGCGTTTCCTAATGTTAGCATGCTTTATGCTCACAATGTGGCTGTCAATGGCCATTTTTTATGTGTAGGAATTTGAGGAATGGAATGGTGGAGTTCAGCCATTCCAGGAGTGGGAATGGGACCAGTGTCTCCGTTAAGAGGAGCTGAAAGGAAGGGAATTGTCGCAACCTCTTATTCCCCGGAATGGAATTGGAATGGAATGAGGGTGACAATTCAATGGAGTATGAGCATAAATATCGGAATGTGCCCTGTTACTTTTACAAAGAACACATCTCACTTTCCTCAGACTTATACACCTAAAAACGTACTAATCAGAAATCCCTGTGAATCTAAATATATCGGCATTTATATTCAATTGCCTAAATGAAATAAGCATATCTATTATACCGTATACCCAGGGCTACACAAATGCTATTCTGCAGTCGTAGAAATTTGAAAAACGCTACATCTTACAGGTGAGGTCCATACTCGATTAAACGTGCGTTATATGAAGTCCCTGCCACATTAGAAAAACTTCAAAATCAAGCAGCACGAATTGACAGCAATATAATTATTATCCATATACCAGTATGTCGGAGGTTAAAGCCACGTTGGGTTTTGAGCCATTGAACATTCAAAGGCAAATATTAAAACGAAAGTTTTTTTTTCATTGCATTTATTATAACAAAATTGATACGAATAAAAAAGTATATAATTTGAATCCAACGTACGATTCAGCAAGGTGAGATAATTCTAGAAAGGGTCTTGAATGTCCCTATAAAAGAAAGAGTTTTTGAAACTCTGTCTTTGTAAAAAGGATCAGAGTGGAATTTGCTACCAAAGTGTAAGCATCCTCGAGAACGGCGCATTTTCTGTTTGTTTGTATAAGTAATAAAGCGGATATTTGAACCTTCTGTGTTACTTCCTCCCCCCGCCCCTGTAAATAAAATGAATTATTACAAAATCACCCTAAAACGTGATTTATTACAAGCACTTTAATTGCTTGTACAAAGTACTGTACCAGCCTGAAATCATAATTCTATTAGCTGCCCCACCACCTCACATACTCGACAATTGAAACTCTTTCCTTCGCAGGGATCGCAACCGCAATTGTGAGGGTCACCAGTTGCTTCGTTCTCATGAGTATTTCACGTAAAGCGTACTCTTACAAAGTTCAAGGAATAGATCTGAAAGTCAAAGGCCTTGGTATGCGCCATAATTATTAGACATTATCCACAAAACAACCTTCCCTTAAACCGTTTGAAACGGGTATAAGATCGCTTACACCCCTTTCCGCAGCAACACTTTTCATCCACGCGATTTTTTAACTCTTCCAAGGATGAAGGGTGTTCCACGCAACCGCACCCTATTTTGCGATTAAAAAGGTGTAAGACCCAAAATAAGAGTGCTGAAAAGGTGTAACCAACGGTGTAAGTCTCTAAAACACCGTTTTTACACCCTCAAGAGTGTAAACATTTTAGTTGGATGTTCGTGAAAAGCAGCGTGCAGCACCGAATCCAGCGCTGTTTCTCCAAAGAGAACAAAATCGCGATGTTTCGGTTATCGCTCCTTATCACGTTCTCACGTTCAAGAACATCTTTTCCGGACGCGCTTAGTTGTTATTGACCCCTCTGTGTGGCCATTCATGGCCTGCTTGAATGAACAGGCGGAGGCGTTCCTCCAGGCGCTAGTGGCTCGTAATGGAAGTAATGTGTCCGCCCCGGTGTGTTTATACTGCTGCACTCTGGGAATCGTTGAGTGACTGCAGTGAACCAGGTTGTGTGCTCCAAAACCGCTTTCCAGGTCACCCAAACAGCAATACAAATAGAGCGGTCAAAGTCGGATGTTGGAAACCTTTTAATGATACCGACATCATAATTCCCGCTTTCAATAGAAACAACAACAAGACACTGATGGCCGAGTTAAACTTGTTCACTAACGTTTGCGTACCTACACCTTCTGTACCTGACATTTCAGTTTTGCCAGCAGCTCTGAAACTCGTAGTTGGTTGTCGTTTTCAAATATTCAGAACGTAGATATGGATATCGTCCGTGTGAACGTATTGGTACAGCGAATTATTTAAGTAATCTCACAAAGTGCGTGCTTGTTTATCGAAGACACGGACATAATAGTGCGTTTGAGCAAGCACGTGCGCGAGAATATTTTACATGTGCCTCGTGCAACGCGGAGTTCAATTCAGCAAAAATGTTTGACTGCCTTCATGGGTTCTATGGGTCTATAGGACAAATATCTGCATTGTTTAGTAACGCTAATCAAGCTTTACAATAGGTGAAAATAGTGTAGCACTTCAGGATGATCACTCGTTTTCTGTAGACTCGTTTAAGCATAAACCGACGTCACTATACGATTAGCGTTTTTGAGGCGCTTTGCCGTTGAGCGTTGAAAACACGGGCTCGCCTTACCTGAGACAATGCTCCCACTTGCAGTAGGGCCGGTTTGCGGACCTTCATGTGCGAGTGCACCCGCTTCAACATCCTGGCTTCGGCCCTCACGGCCTCCTTAGCCGTCTTCGGAAGACGCATCGCGGTCAAGCACCACACTCCGGCCTCCCGCCGGACCGTCCGGGAACCAAGCACGCCACTGCGGACCATCCATTGTCCACGTTTTCGGGAGCTGACACCACGACCTCTCACGATGACACAACGGCGCGGGACGACGCGCGAATAAAACAAACACCGGGTTTCGATACGCGATGACACCGCACAGCTGACGATAAAAACGGTCACGGGAAAAAAGGGACAAGCGTCCTCAAGTGGGGAAACTGACGAACCACCTTTCAAAGTAATCCTCACGGGCACTCGGGCCAGACGACGGCGGCAGTAGCAGACGACGACGACGACGGCGGTGAAGCCACAAGACGGCGGTGACGGCGGATCGGCGGCAGGCCGTGGGGACAGGAAGTTGCGTTGTCGCACAGGCACGGCATTTCAAAGACTCGATAAGCACACACTGCTCACCTCCCGACGGAAGGTCACAGATCGATGATGCGACCCGAGAGTCGTAGATTACTTTGAGTACGGTCACGGCGCGCGGGTGTTCGCAGCGGCCGCAAAAAGCGACGCGAGAGAGAGCACCAACCCCGAGCCACACGGCCGGCTCGATCCGAGCCTCTGCTCGTTTCGCTTCCCGACGCCTCGGACCCGGGGCCGCGCTCCGCGCTAATACGACCTAAAAAAAAATAAGGCCCCCGCATGACGTCATCGTTGCTGGATCTCCGACCCGCCCCAAGCGGCAAACGCGTCGAAGCTATGCGAGAGTACGCCGCAAAACGGCAGACGTGTGCGTCGGGCGTCGCCGCGAGCAAGCTAGTCTCGCGTTCGTTGTGAAAAGCGCGGCGGGACGCTCTCGCGTCGACGCTGACGCGAGCTAGGTGGCGCTGCGTGTATTCACTATTATCATCATCATCATCATCAGTGACGACGTGTGTGGGGGAAATGGCGCGCGTCTTGTCTTCCAGGTGGAGTTGTTCGAGCTTCACGCACGCACGCTCCGTTCGCTCCTCGCTGACGTCGCCGTGACGCGTCACCTGAATCGGGCTGCTATTGATGTCCCTTTCGCCGCCGGCGTCGCGTCGGAAAAGAGAGGAGGAGGACGAGCTGTGCGGATCCCGAACCCGGCGTGCGGTCGCGCCCAAACCAACTGACTCCTCTCGCGCTCGTTAATTTCCGGTGAATCTTATCTCCGAGTCGCGTGTCCGGGGTGAGGCGCGCGGCACCGTAGCGATAGGCGCAGTGAAGCTGGGACGGGCGATGTTCTGAAAAATGACGATGTACTTGCTTTCCGGTCGTCGTGCAATTAAAGACCGCCAAACTCGTCGGCTTCCTCCCCGTTCGAAAGTCGTCGCTTCTGTCGGAGTTATACAGCCGGTGAACTCGAGTTCTTCAGCTTGGAGCTCTATACCGGACACCATAAACTGTAACACCCCATTGGACCCTCTATTGTTTTTATTCTTCACGTTGTTTTTTTCCAAGCGTTGTTTAGCGCTTGCCCAAAGAGAGGATTGGGCTAGCATGTGAATGATTCAATTATGCGTCATTTTTGGTTAATCTTGAGTATGTAAACTGCAGGTAAACAATGAGTGAGTTCAAAAAGACTCAACGAAGGTAATCGTCTGGATGCTCTTATGAATTTGGGCACCGAGTTACAAACTACACCGTGGCGTTTCCTTATTTTTCGTTTTTCAGTTCGCTTCTCTCCAAACAAATTCTGAAAAGTCATGACGTGTACACGTTTTTTCGCATTTTGCAGTGAATGTTTTCTTCTATTGTTCACATGCTGTAAAATTAGAATTATATCGCAGAGAAGTCAAATCTCTTTCAATTGCCGGGTGCGCTTCTCCTCGAAGGATTTATCTAAAGTCACTGGATCCTGGGAAAGTAGCGCTATGGTGGCTAGAGAGTTGGGTGTGTCGAGCGGCGGCCGGCGCGCGGCACCGAAACGGAAATCTGTCGCCAGGAGGCGTCTCGGAAGGCCTGTATGCTATCCGACCGCGGCGTTTTGGCGTTTTGGCTGCGTCGGGGCCGAAATGCGCTGCGTGCGGACCTTTTCCCGGCCACTTGTCGGCTGTGTTTTTTTACAGAATTAATTGGCGTGGCATAATGAAAGTCTGATAAACCTGGATTCGATAGTCGACCCGATTTTGGAGCGTCGACGAAGGTAAATGCGCATTTGAAGTCGTTCTATTCTCACCGCAATGTTCCCGTTCGCGAGTTAATTAAGGCGTCGATTCCGAGATATTATAAAAAAATGGGGAATTTTTTTTTATTTTCTTTCGTGTACAAAGTTTTCGAAATACGTGAAATGTCCACCGAGGTATCAGCAGCCGTGACGAAATTTAGCGTTTCAAGCCGCTGTGTCACGTCTGTCAAATGAATCGACGGTGAACCGCGCAGGCACTTTAACATTAAAATATGTCTGAGGACACTGGACACTTCTGGTGCAATTCCCCTGTGATTCAAGAGCAGACATGGCTGGCGAGAAACAACGCCAAAAGTTGTCATGACACAAAGCAAACAATGCATTTTTGGCACTTTACATTTTTATTCAACGTGGAAAACTAGCAATGAAATACAAAATTGATTTTAAAAGAGAGTGAGCGAAGTAACATATTATACATGTTACATGAACCATTCCTGAACGAAATATTCAGGAATAGGCAATGTAATTGTCGTAACTTCGGCAATTAAAAGTTCTCGAGAATAAGCAATTAAACATTACTTTTGTGCTAACCCCCATACAAAATGGCTTATGGCGTATGATCTTCCACATATGGTAACAAATATATCTTTCTCGTGTGTACCGACTAGAGCAAACCTAAGGGTACCCAGACACCAGTAGTGATCGTATTTGTCTTCAATGTGTAAAGACATATTTTCGATTGATCAAAAAAGATTGTGCCTCCTCACCGGATGAGTGCAGTTTGTTTGTCGGGATCACACTGTTTTAGGCAGGACATAGGTATACGAACACAGGATCGAAGTACAGCCAGGATCTTTACAGCCATTGGGAAGACCTACAAGCACTCTGAGAATGAACATACCCTATCATGGTATACCATGAAAGGGCATACCTTGCAGTCAGCGTTCTGCTTTGAAGTCTATCAGGACAAGAATGACAGTACCGCAAACAATTATTAGGTACCGTCGCATTTTGGTCACTTTACTTCAAACGGCCGGGTTAATTATAACAGAACACAAAGGACAGAAACAACCAGAGTCTAGGGAAGCATATTTTAGCCTAGCCGAATATAACCTCTTGAATACCGAGGTACACCGAACAGTCCAATGATGACACCTCCGCTAGATTTTCATGTCGTTGCATAGAAATTGCCATCAACTAAAGTGGACACCATTGTGACATTGCGACGCCAAATTTTATGGAGAGTCCATGGTATAAAGAACATTAAACTCTGTGCGAAAGGCCAGCTTCATAAAGTCGTGTTGCAACGTGCATGCAACCAGCTTAAAGGGATGCTGAACCGAAATTCGGATTTCAGAAAATAAGGCCGCAGACAGCGTTGGGTAAAGTGCATCTGAAAGGTGCTTCTAGTAAAGTACAAAGTAAATGAGACGTTATAACGTCTCATTTACGTACCAGTGTACTTAATAATTTACTTATAAGTAAATTATTAAGTACACTGAGAGCAACGTACTTGAAGTAAAGTGCTACAAATACAATGTACTTTCAAAGTAAAGTTTTAACACAATCTCTCATGATGCCCTTTCATTCCCCTATACAGAGATTTTTTTTTAATTGGTATGCATTGCCAAGGGGTAGTCAAGGGAGCATGACCTCAAAAACAGCAGCGAATATTTAGTAAAGTCAAGTGGCCACAGAGTCGTTTTTTTTTTTTTTTCAGGAATGGAGCCAAATTCAGAAGACCATCTTCTGAATTTGGCTCCCCTTACACTGGATTGTTTCACCCAAGGGGGTTAAATGTACTAGGAGAGAGCATATGACGTCAGTCCCGTAGCTTCCGCAAGCAATCCTCTCATAGAAAAATGCCCCCTCCTTAATAAAAAATAAAATATAAAAATAAGTGTACAAGCGAGCTGGTGATAATTAATCATGATGTGACACCTGCGATTGGGGTGCGAAAAAAATTAAGGAACTTTCAAATAGAAGGAAAAGACAAAAGAGAATGTCTCAAAACAATGCTCTCCTCTGTTGTTGTTTTTTTTCGCACCACAGATTTAGGTGCTACATTATGGTTAATTTGTCTCTCCTAATATTTTAAACCTCCTCGCTTGCGCTGACCGACCGAGAAGTAGCAAAAGTTCAAAAAGCTACGGGAAAGCCGCTCTTAGTACAAACGGGGCGATGCGTCGTCTGCTCACGTTTCTGGTGAGAGTGGAATATCCCTCCCAGTATTTCTTCGGAGTTGACAAGGCATCACTTCGTGATACAAATTTAACAAAACCAAATTTGGGGAATGTATCTCGAAGTCGGGAATTGTACTTTCCTCGGAAAGTAGCAGAAAAAAATACTTTAAGTACAAGTACACAGTTCGACGTGAGCGCGTTGGTGAAGTTAAATAAAAACAGAAAGAATAAACATAGGGACGGACAGAACATCACCACGAAAGAGGTGATGTTCTGTCCGTCCCTATGTTTATTCTTTCTGTTTTTATATACAAGTACATACTCGGAGAATGTACTTCAAGTAAAGTACAAGTTTCCTAAACCTAATTTAAGTAGCACTTTAAGTGCAATGTACTTAAAGTACTTCCCAACACTGGCCGCAGACGTGTTCAGCAGGACGCTACGAACCCCAAAACACCACTCATACAGCGATATCTCGAACGGATCGAGCGATACTTTAGAGAAGTATCGCTCGATTTACCGCTCGTCGAAGTGAAGTGCGCACACCCCGGAGTTTTCCTGAAGATGCGTGTCTCCCCTCGGAATATTCCTGTCCCAGTGAGAGAAGAGGACTGGATCCTTCGGGACGGCGAACAACGTGTGTTTTTCTTTTGCAGACCTGTAGCCTGTCGTGCATCCTGAAACGAAGCAGTGCTTCGCTCGCTGCTTTTTCTTTACGCCGGAGGTTGACGAAGCAACGTCCATAGTCTCGGCGTGTCACCTGACGGACGGACATGCAGGAACGGTTGAAATAAATTCACACGAGCGCTGAAGAACAGATGAAAGCGGGCGTGAACTCGTCGCTACCCGCCTTGCCGCACGGAAATGCCTGCTCCAGCAGCGCGCGCCTAGCATACAGGCTGACTAGAGCGCCCCTGACGGTGATTTTCCAAACCGGCCGCGGCGATGCATGGGAGAGCCGGCGCGCTCGACACACCCAACTCTCTAGCCACCCTAGTAGCGCCAAGCTCCCCTGTGGTCGCCATCTTGGTCCGTGACATGACCGATTTCTCCTTAATCCCTCCATTCTTGGTGAGCCGATCTAAATTAGCTGGCGACGGGTAGCCCTATGGAGAGGTTTTTTGTATATCGAGATTTTGTTATCCACACACCGGCGAAACAAGCGTACATCTTCGTACCCTCACCACATGCGGTGTCGGTGCTTGCAGGCACTGAAAAATAAGTTTACTGTTTTAAAATACGCAAGAAGAACAATAGAATTGTAAGAGATCCGTGGAGATGGGCATGATTGACAAGTTGATTGCATACACAATGCCAAAGACGCCTATACTGGCGAGGAACGCTTCCGGTACGATGATGCTCCGATCTTGGCGCGACTGGTTTATAACGACCCTCTGGAAGCTTCGAATTTTTGAATGGACCGAGATGGCGATTTCCATGGCAACGTAGACAGATAAAGCAATCGCCTTGCGAGGTTTGGGTCGTTTGCATGTCATTATCCGCTTGTGTCCGGCTAGCAGGTAGGAAAGGCAATGGCGCTACTCTTCCAGGACCCAGTGTAAGCCCAGTGTAAGCTCCTCTTACTGCGACCGATCAGTCACAGTGAGGGTGACCCTGGCCGTCGAGAGAGATGCCGCTTCAGCAGGGGCTGGTCCGTAGAAAGAAATTACGTATAAATTCAACTTCCGTAGAGAAGGTTCACAAGGAAGAGTTACATTATCTCTCGGTCTGTCAAAGGGTTGAAAGAATGGGACGTACATTTCACATTCCAGCCATAATTTGGACCGAAGCTTCATCAAAGGCTGCAAAAAATCACGAATCATTGTTGTAGCTCATATTGCCACGATGGTGCTATTGTCACCGACACCTTAATAAACGTTATGAAGCATGGTGAAAGGAGCAATACACAACGGACGCGAGGAACAAGATACCCACACAGGCGCCACTCACAGCTATATTTGAAAAGTGCAGAAAAGAAAGAAAAACATGCATTCCTCACGTTCACGTATGCGCTTGGCCGGGGGTTCAACGTTTTATCATCCATTCACAGAAACTTCAAAAAGTCTTATCTTTGCGTTATACGGTGCAATAGATGTATCGCTTACGCATTGTGCGCCCTTTTCCTGATAGTGTGCTTCTATTGCCTTACGCGCTTTCTAGCGCTTTCGCTTACCCAGAAACGTTGTCTCAGAAAGGCGCAGATCACACTTATATTTCCTGCAGTGTTCAGGCAAATGGTAAATGTGCCACATCATACGTCTTTTAATTTTGCGCATGCTCCCGTGGTCGGTCATTCGCACATCTTCCCGTTTGTCCCATGTAGGACTTTCCACGCGTAAGGGGGATTTCGTATTCCGCCCCGTGACGCATTCAACATACTGCCTGGCATGCTTTGTGGTGCAACCTCGCCTTATACCGCCGCCACCGGTAATGCGAGAGCAGAGTTGGCCGAGTTTGCTCGGAGCTGAAAAAACGTGCGGTACTCAAAGCGGTCTACACACCTTCTTCAGGTTGTGCGACATTTTGTGCACATACAATACCACCTTAGGCCTCATGTTGCTCGGGCCGTTTGCGTCTTTCTCGTACAGGTATGTCCTTTTACTTTTTGAAGGGTGCATTCTACCCACGTTAGAGGGGGGGGGGGAGGTTCAGATGCATGTGTATACTATAGGCCTGTTTCTTTCTGCCAGTTAGCGCGAGCGCGTCTTCAAGACGCTACCATGTAATGGACCGTAGCCTCCTATATGCTGAAGAAAGCCTGGCAGATCGCAGGAGAAGTGGCTGCGGAAATGGAAAAGGTGGAGTGGCAGACAACAGATGAGAAGAAAGCCACGTGACTGGCGCCCCGCTGCGGCGTCTCGGCGCAGCAGGGCGCCAGTCACGCCAAGCGAACAAGTGTGTTTCGGATCCTCGCCGCTGCAAAGTCTGTGCGCTGACGTCCAGGTTCCCCGAGAAATGGCTCTGTGAAGCTCTGTGCTACCAGATCCTCGCTCTCCAATTCTGCGACAGGGCACTCTTTGGCTCCGTTGTCGAACTGCCAGGCTTTATGAGTATAGAGGCGGCTATATGAACGGACTTATCGCTAAATTACCCAAGCATCAAAGAGAACGCTGGGAATGTCGGTCTACGTGCCGCACGTGCCGGCGTCTGCAGTAGTAACTGTTCTAAAGCAAAAGCCTAAAACAAATGGTATCTTCCACGCGTGTTCGACAACGCCTTATTTTGGTTATTCACTTCGGATCTTTTACATCTTTTACACGGGGAAGGAGAGTGGGCGCGGTGCTTACACGTGCACTTTATGCATTCTTCTTGGTGCTTGGATGATTTAACAATAGGACTACAATGTAAAAAAAAAAGTTGTGTAAAAAAACAGAAATTGTCTGACAGCTTGCCTGCCAGAAAATTTCAGTAAACCTTTCTTTTTCTGTTTGTTTTTAATCCTTTCTGTTATTTAACATACTTTTTCTGTTTCTCACCAACAGATAAGGTGTGTAAATTCACAACTTGCGTGCAAGCAGTTACAGAAAAATCCCAGCACAGACAATTTATGTGAAATAAAGGCCCGTTCACACTCTTGCGACCGAGTACGACCGAGAGAGACCAGACCGGTTTTTAAGCCTCTTGCGATCTTTTAGGACCAGCTCCGCTGTAGCGCAACCGGTCCTAAGAGATCCCAAGAGGCTTAAAAACTCTCTCGGTCGTATTCGGTCGCAAGAGTGTGAACGGCAGCTTAACAAAGTTTCGTTAAATCTGGCACAGAAAAATACGAGGGAAGATAATTTCAGCAGAATTACAAGTTTCGCGAAAGCAATTACTGTAAAAGCCCAAGAACAGATACTCTTTGTTTTAGTTACGTAATGTTACATTTTCTATTCTTTGAATTTATTGTATAAAATTTTGTGCTTTCATATTTTTGGTACAATTATTAGATGAAATATTCTAAGATGGAACAGGGCATATAGGCGAAATATAACCTCACTGCTGATATATTGTGACGCGACTTCGCTACTAGGCATAAAAAGCTAGTGAAGCACGCATTGTAGCAAAGGTAATTAGGAGTATATTAATACCTCTGCTACCATGTAAGCTTTGCTTCCTAAATGCCAATGGACACAAATGTCGCGTAGTAATATTAGCATTAACATATTAGCAGCAAAGTCATCGTCTGCCGACGCCTTGTTCCACCGTCAAATATCAAATCTGCCAAATTTAAGAATAACTCTTCTTTACTGTGCCGGTTACTAAGCTAAAATGGCAACCACGTATAAAGGAAGATGGTTGTGAGAGTTCAATTTCGCTTAGCAATAAGGAGCCGAGACACGACACAGGCTTGCTTTCTAGTTTGCCCTGCTTTGAACGCTTCTGTCAGGCTGTGCTGTGTCCCGTTTCCTGTTTTTGTCCGTCCTCATTCCGCATTATACCGCATCAATCACATACGCTCTGCGAAAGAACGTTTTGTTCTCAGCATGAATTCAAATGAAGTAATAAAACGTTTATTGAAAGAAAACAAAGCACAAACAATCTAAGCAGGTAGGACGCATGGGTGGCACATGTGTCTCCATGTTTTAAATGTATAGAAGTTATAATCATGCAGGGCTGTTATCAGTGCTGTAACCTTGGGTGCAGGCACGTAGCCAGGATTTTGTTTCGAGGGGGGGGGGGGGGCGGGGCCCATGACAAAATGTTGTATGAGGGGGAGGGGGAGAGGGAAAGTGTTTTCCTGCAAGTGCAGGAAACACTTTCCCGCAAGAGTGTTTCCCGCAAGTGCGGCCGCCGGCGGCGTGCGGCGAGCTCCCGTGCCGGTGTCTGGCCCGGCCCACCAAAAAGAGCGGCAAATCTCGCAAGTGCTCGAAATAGTTTGAAAGAGCTCGCGACCTTGAGGTAAAACGCTGGGCTTTACCGCTCCTTGCTTGTGGACCCTCGGATGCGTAGTATCAGGCGCCCTGTGGCGTTCGGTAAGCGGGAGCGCTGAACCCTGGATTGAGGAGAGGGCGGGGATGGGGGGGGGGGGAGGCTGGAGCCCAGGGCCACACCTGAAGAGGGGGGGGGCCCTCGCTCGGCTCTTGGGGCGCGGGGGGGGGGGGCTCGCTCGGGTAGCCCTTTCTCTCGTAGGGTGCGAAAGACCCCCCCCCCCTTCCCTCCAGAAAAGAGGCATTTTTCACATTTCTTGCGTGTTTGTTGCTGGCGTGTCCGAAGCACTGTACTCGCGGTCAGCTTTCTGTGGCAATGCAGTCAATGCTAGGGGAGAGGGTGTACCAACCGCCGTACACTCGCTTTCCTCCTCTCTTCGGATTGCCACAGATATAGTGGCTTCAATTTCCTGTCGGCTTCTTCAAAGGCTTTTTCCACTACAGGGTCAGTCAACTTTCCGGGGGAGGGGCCGGCCAGGATGGTGACGACCGATGATGGTGTTCGCCCGATGGAAGTCCCCGAAAAGTCGAATAAGAAAAAAAAAAGTTGTTCGATCCCACTGGACAGAGTATGACGTTGGTTGGTTTACAATGGTTAATGCGGCCAAGTTTATTTCGAAACAAAACGACAGAGTCAACAGTAATTTACATTACAAAACTCCCCAAAATAAAAAACCCGTACTTTAGTCCCTAGTCTAAAAAGCCGAATCCCCCAATCTCCAGTGCCGAATTCCCCCGAGAATCCTCTCAGCACCCCTTTTCTAGACTCGTAGGGGCTTCCTTTCCCTCCAGAGACGAACAAATCACTTCAAATTTCCCATTGTCACGTGGTACACTCTTACCCAATGATCAGCGAGCTGTCAGCGTGATCCCCCTCCGACACCTCAACGGTCAAAACCAAAGTTCTTGTTGATTCACTACATGCTTTGCTCGCAGCCTGGCTGGCGCCACCCAGTTAAGTTATAGCGTCGATTAAAATCGAAGTTTCTACACTAAACGGCGAAATACACCGGACACAAGCCCACCCGGTTAAAAGCCACAAGTGCGGACATAAGTACCGCTACCCAAAACACGGGTGTTCCGGCGCCCCAAACCGACACCCAATCCGTTTGTTAACGACCGGGGTCCGACTCGTCTCCACCGAGCCCCGCGGCTGCTCGAAGCCCCAATGCGCGTGGAGGCGGAAAACGACTCCCCGTTCATGCTCTCCCGCTAGCGTACCCCCTACCACGGGTCTGCGAGCAAACGCCCAAAAATGCCGACACAAACATAGGCAGATAAAAAAAGAAACAATGCCGACGCAACTATAGACAAGATAAGCTTTTCTAAAGCAAATCTTACTTATTACAAACAAAATCCTTCGTTACTTAACACGGTCATTTTACTTTTTCCAGCTCCGACCATACTTCGTTTCATTTCGTGTTGAACCACAATGGAAGGCTAGGGGCCTCCACAACCAATCAAGCGCCAGTCCAGAGGTGTCGCCACGCACTAATACACGCCCGAGGAGCCAGGCGACGTCACTTCTGAGCTTGCGCTTGATTGGCTGTGGAGGCCCCTAGTCTTCCGCTGCGGTTCGACAAGGTTCGACACAGGACAAAACGAAGTAGGCAACAACACTCTTCTTTCTTTTTTGCAGGTCGTTAGAAACCGATATTTTGAAGGGGGGATCGTACTGAACGTCTGTACTTTCTGGGTGGCATTGGGGTGTTTTGAAGCCTCCTCTCTGGCTTAGCAACAAAAAACGCTTTACGGTGGCCGATCGTTAAAGGGATACTACAACAAAATTTCGGCGCTTATTTTTTGGCTTATATGTGTTCAAAGAAGTCAGTACAGTCAATGTCCCGCTATATGGACACCATTTTAGGGGACAAACTTTGAAAACGCATGCATTTTTGTCTCGATAATATGGACAACTGACATTATGGACGAATGTTTAGGGGAACGGAGGTGTCCACATTAACGAGACATCACTGTATCCCGTCGGACACACCACTATCTTGTTAAAAAAAAAAACACGAAAAGGAATTTTGAAATGAATTAAACGATTAGCAAAAAGCACCTGGTGGATGTTGCTAACGCGCTCGTTTGGAATGCCCGCCTAGGAACCTTGACAGGTAGTGACGGTAACTGTCTCGCCTCCGGCCACCACGAGAGAAGAGAGAAAAGAGGAACTCCCCTCTCACCGAGAATATATTTTGTGGGTCCCAGAAGTCGCTATTGTCTCTCTACAAGATTACATTGACCCGTCACTCAAAATTCGTACAAAAGCAGCCGCTTCGGTGGCTGGAACGACTAGGCCATCCTCTCGACGTCTGCCTCGCCGCAGCTTTGCTCGTCCCGAGACGAACTACGTCGCGATTGCGTTGGATGTCACGTGTTCTCCGCTGGCTGCTCTCCGAGCGCTTGCCAGATTGGGCAGTTAAAAACGAAAAAT
>JAZHYW010068881.1:0-107319 GCA_037355805.1 Ixodes ricinus
AATAACAAACATGCATAAACATTATTGGAACAATTATCGAAGTTAGAAAGAAAGATGAAAAAAATAAATAAAATGAACGGGCTGGGTTAAGGAAAAAGTTTGAGATAGTATTACATCTCGTTTTTGGATAGTTGCTACACATGCTGTGCTAATGCAGGTCTTCATTTTCTCGGTGGTTTTGCCTCATAGACGTTTCTTGCTGTTTTTTTTGTAAAACCGATTGAGGACTTTAGTCTGGTTAAACATAGGGGAGCCGTTACAATATCTCGCGTGAATTGTTAGGAGTTTTGATGGCGATAATTGTAGGAAAGGTCAAGCTCTCGTAGCTTACATTAACGCAGAGCACAGATTGGCCAAGATTCACTCTCCCACAAGAGCACAGGATCTCGTACACGATGTTAACGCTGCAGATGGCGTATTTATGCGCATGATGAACTGTGCATCGGTCATGACGTTCATTTAGAGAGTATCGTTTTGTGCTAGTTATCTTCAGGATGGCTATCCAACGAGCCCAACAGTTAGTTTGGACGCTACGTTTCAGTAAAGTCAATCTATGCAGCGCGAAAAGTTCATGGTCCGGCGTTCATTGTCTTTGTGCGTTTGTTGCGACCGATTAAGCGAATCACACGCGTTGAATGGGACCCTGTGCTTGTTGCTTAGCGCGATTGGTGTAGCCGGTGTCCACATACATACAAAATAACGAGCGCCATGACGATGCGCTTTTGACGCGGCTTGATTGGCTCTAACGCGTCGAAGCGTCGGCTGCGGTGGAAATTAAAACAAAGTGTGCCACGTATTCTTAATGGCTTATCATGTTCGCGCTCCTGGCCTGGGGTTTGGTTCTTGGGCGTTCTTATCGCCTAATGCTGAGATCTGATTGGCTCCATAGCGAATATGAAATTCCCGGGACTCAGCACGTGGCAAGTCCCGAATTTGACGCCACGTGACTTGAGCTAGCATGACCTGCTCACGTCAAGTCAATTTCTCCAATAAATGTAGCGGGGGAGATGGACACCACTCGACTTGAGGTCCCGGCGCGTAGTCACGAAGCGTAACATTTCCCGCCAAATTGGACGGAGCAATTGACTTTACGTGGAATAATTGATTTTGCGTGAGATGTGACGTCACGCTTCTTCGTAGCGGTTTTCTTATGAAATTCGTCTAAGGCGCACTCAGTGTTTAAAAGTTGCCGAAACAAAAACCGAATTTCGTATCTAAGCTTCTCTTTGCTACGCATCTCTGTGAGCGTAGGCGTGTACCGTCTCAGTAAACCTTGATATCTTTCAGATATGTACGAGCTCGAAGAAGTATCCAACCCTTCCGCTCGGCGTGGCTTTATTTGCGATCGACTTCGAAGATCACGAGCGGAGGTGCGCAGGAGGGCACGTTATGCCATACGCTCCTGGATTTTGGCGTGCAGACGCAGTGTCTTCGTACATGAAGAGCGTTATTAGGGATCCCAATTTTCTGATCAAGATGCCCCCTGCTGATGAAGTGTGAAACGCAAAAACAAACAATAAAATTGCAATTGATCACAGCAAGTGATTTGCGATTAACATCGGCAACTGTCGCGTTCTAGAAAGACGTGCATTATGGAATTTACAATTAGTCAATCTTCTTTCGAGAATATGCTTTACAGGCTTCGCTTTCAGCAGAATACCTAGCTATAAACAACGTGCTGTTTGAGATGTGTGGAAGGCCGTATCGCGCTGCCTCTCGAACCTGGGTCAGGTTCCTGCGCGCGTCGCTATTTTCGTGCTGATGCGGCTCTCCGTCTGCTCTGCTAACGCCACCTAGAATGACTAAATGCCGTGCCATAGCCTCCTCTATGCTCACAAACCTGGCAGTTCGACGACAGACCCATAGAGTGCCCTGTCGAAGATTTGGAGCGCGAGTATCTTGTAGCACTGAGCATCAAAGAGCCGTTTCTCGGGGAACCTGGACGTCAGCGCACAGCTTTTGCAGCGGCGAGGACCCGAAACACACTTGTTCGCTCGGGAGAGGTGTGTTTCAGCGTCTTGCCGCAGCGGGGCGCCAGTCGCGTGCCTCTCCTCTTATTCGTTGTCTGCCGCTCTAACTTTTCAATTTCGGCGACCACTTCTCGTGGCAATCCGCCAGGCTTTGTCAGCATAAAAGAGGCTATGCCACTGTACTACAATTCTGACGTCATCAAAGCGGGATTGAGCGACTACACACTGGAGAGAAGTGCAGGGTCAGCGCTCTGCTGCGCCTCGTGTCCCATCAACGCGTCGAAGGACGCCGGGCAGCGGGCTCGGGTGCAATTGCTGTTGCGTCCGACTGTGCTGACATTCCATTTTTCGGAATTAAAAACAGCGCGAAAAGACGAGGACCAGACGAAGAAGTGACACAAACGTAGCGCTTTTAGGGGACCAGACAAAGAAGTTACACGGACGTAGCACGTTTTTAATTCCGAAGTATGTACCAACTCGTCCATGCCTCAACTTTGACATTCCACTTTAGAAAACGCGGAATATTTGTAGGCCTCGATTATTCCTGGTGTTGTTAACTCTGCTCAAAGCGGCAAGCGTGCCATCCCCGCTCCTTGGACGGATGTAAAATATCGGGCGTCCTTTTCATGTCTTACAGGGGATAGCAGAGGAAGCGCAGTTTATACGTGCTGGAAAACCAAATACTTTGTTTGAAGAATACAAGACGCTCTCCTCATTAGACAGAACGACGGACGCGCCATGAACTGCCCCTCGTGGAGTGGTTTATGTGGCGACGCCTCGCCGCCCCACTTTTCTCCTGTCGCCGCTAAAGCACGTGATAGCGACACCTCAGAATGGGGTTCTGTTCATGGGGTCGTGGATTAGTGGTGCAAAACCATTATATTGATAGTATCGACAGTCGCCAGAAATCTGACTATCGATAGTAAAAAAACTATAGTACTATCGATAGTCGACTATCCAAAAGCTATCGATAGTACTATGAGACAGTCGACTATAAAAAAACTATCGATAACACTATCGACAGTCGACTATCGATAGTTCTGCGACACTATCGATAGTTTTGGAAAAACTATCGATAATATCGATAGTCATTTTATCGATAGTTTTGCCTCACTATCGTGGATGCCAAGGCGGTACCGCTGCCGTCATCACTGAATAACGGTTAAGAGTTGAGCTTGTTGGTACATACTTGTAAATATATCAGCTTGAACTTTAGAATTAAACTAGAACACGAAGAAAGAAAGGACAGGATAGGACACACAGCTGACTACCAACGATGTTTTAGTGTAAACTTCTTCCTTGCTCGTTTGCTCCTTCATTTAGAGTCCCAAGTAGAGCACGATAAATCTATTATATAAATTACCCTATTCCACTAATAAAGATCACTCCCGATATTTACACTTATACAAAAAATATACAAAGCATTTACACAGAATTACCTAAAATTATTGTTTTTTAAACTAACCCGCCACAAGCTCGTGCTGTTGTTGTTTGGGGCGTGACATTTCATTGGTATTGTCTTTATTTTTTGTGAATGGTGATTGATGTGGTGCTGACGCAATCCTTCGCGTGCTCCTCGATAGCGAGCGCCTCGAGCATTTCGCGTGCATGAGGATTGTTGTTTCTGGAAAGAATGGTTGTGCTGTTAAAAGCTACACTGCACTGGCATGTCCTCCAATAAGCTGCCAGATGTCCTGCCGCTGTTCCCTTAAGAAACGCGGCATGCTCGCGTGCTCTAGAGCCCCTTCATGTTTCAAAAGTACCGCAAGGTTCGTTGATCCACGAGGCACGTGCAACGTGCAGCCCTTGGGAAGATCACGGCGGCACAGCGCAGCACTGAGCTAGATTTCAGCCGCCATGAATTTCCCAGAAGTGGGGCGCGGCACGTATTTCGAGCATTTCTACAACAATAAATGGCGCTACTTTTCCCAGGATAGGGGAGGGGCTTTAGCGGGCTCTGTCGTTGATACATCGGCCCGTTCGGCCGATGTAGCATCTCCCGCAAGTAAACTGAATGTGGTACACCACTCCTGTTGTGCATGGAGGATACTGCGTTCTGTGGGCCGTGTTGCAGAATTTTTTTCTTGCTTCTTCGGTTCACTTCACTGCACATAGAGTATGCTTTGTTGGGCGCGGAACATACTACTTGAACGCCATTTCTTGCGAGTGATCTTTTTCAATTGGCTAATTCCATGAATTTAAGGTAGCACCACAATCTTCCCTCGAGTTTTGTCTGCGTTGCCGTTCTCCTGCCTTGTGCGCTTCAAGTTTTTGCAGATGTTCTCACAGACTGGTACCATGAGACTATAAAAAAAACTTCGTCTCACCCTAGGATGGACTAACTGCGAAAGCGTTGTAAGCGCGAGCGGCTAGCCTTGCCTGGCTTGAGTGGAGCACTCGCTGCACGAGCGCTCGTGAAGTCGCCGAGGCGTCACCCAAAGCAATTAGCACGCGCTTTTAGCATGCGCGGCTAACAATAGTCCACGCTAAGGTGAGACAATGTATAGTTGGGTATCCCGAATCTCGTGGGCGGCGCACCTGTTTTTCAAAACTTTGCCCTATTTGATGTTCATACGAGCTGTGTAGGGCAGAGATTAGAGCCGTGCTTGCGACACTTCTCTCGATGGTTCTTGAGTGTCCAGATGTGAACGGCAGAAATCCCTTTGCTGACCGGGGCTCGCACCTCCAGCACACCTGTCTAGCACACCAGGTATGAGCTTTCGTCCCACAATACAGGAGCTAATTAGCAAAGATCTTAATTTATGCGTTTCCGACAAAGAAGGCGGATGTGTTGTCCTAGATTCAGCCACATACAAAAGAGAAGCTTCTGCCGCCATGGCAAAGCACTTCATCGACGTGGACGCAAAAAGAAACCAAAAAGCAAAACAAACAGTTCTAAAGCTCCTTGATCATAACAACCTTAACAGTCTCTGCACAAAAATAAGACAAACGAAGAAAGGACAACTGCAAGCTTTTTTCTGTGAAAACCCGCAAAGAGGGCATACCGTTTCGGGCCATTGTGTCGGAAAAAGAAACCTGGTAAATCCATCTGTTAGCGTTCCTATCTAATCGTCTATCCTTGATACAATTGGATAATCCATACAAAATGAAGTATTCGGAAAAAATAATTACTTATCTTCAAGAAAATGAAGCCGATGTCACATCTGCATTTTCAAAAGATATTCAACACATGTACTATCCGATTCCGCAAACAACATTTATGGCGATTCTCCGCTCGACCATTGAGAAGCAAGGCACCACAGGTTTTGAGAACGCCGCGGGAATAAATGTAGACACCTTTTAGAACTATTAGGCATATATCTAAACGCGACTGTGGTAGTATATCAAGACCAATAAATGGTGCAAGAAAGCGGAGTATGTATTGGATCTCGGGTGGCGCCACAGCTATGTGATTTGTACCTGGCGGCATGCGGCATAGATCATCGAAAACAACCTGAAACATACAAGCGCCACCGCGATTTTTCGTTCCGTGGACGACTTCCTTATTCTAAGTGCCAAGGAAGTAGACGACCAGATAAACTGATTCAGAAATACAGTTCTTGGATGCTTTCAAGAAAGTTGCCCTGACTTAGTTTTTACCTATGAATATCCTATCGACAAAAATATAAAGTTTCTAGACCTCACTCTGACTTTCAATCAAGGACACGTGTGCTGGAGGTACGAACCGCGGTCAGCAAAGAGATTTCTGCCGTTCACATCTGGACCCTCAAGAACCATCGAGAGAAGTGTCGCAAGCACGGCTCTAATCTCTGCCCTACACAAATGGTGTGAACATCAAATAGGGCAAAGTTTTGAAAAACAGACGTCCCGCCTGCGAGATTCCGGGTACCCAACTAGTCTCATGGTACCAGTCTGTGAGAACATCTGCAAAAACTTGAAGCGTACAAGGCAGGAGCAAGACAACGCAGACACAACTCGAAGCAAGATTGTGGTGCTACCTTTCATTCAATCAATTATGGACAAATTGAAAAACTCGCCGCAAGAAATGACGTTCAAGTAGTATGCTCCGTGCCCAACAAAGCTTTCTCTATGTGCAGTGAAGTGAACGGAAGAAGAAAGCAAAAATTCTGCAACACGGCCCACAGAACGCAGTATCCTCCATGCACAACAGAAGTGGTGTACCACATCCCTTTCTTGCGGGAAATGCTACATCGGCCCGTTTGGCCGATGTATCAACGACAGAGCCCGCGAGCATGCAGCGTCTCTTAAACAGCGGCAGGACATCTGGCAGCTCATTGGAGGACATGGCAGTGCAGTGTAGCTTTGAACAACACCATCATTCTTGCCAGAAACAACAATCCTCATGCACGGGTAAATGCTCGAGGCGCTCGCTATCGAGGAGCACGCGAAGGATTGAGTCAGCACCACATCAATCACCATTCACAAAAAATAAAGACAATACCAACGAAATGTCACTCCCGAAACAACAACAGCACGAGCTTGTGGCGGGTTAGCTTAAAAACAATATTTTAGGTAATTCTGTGTAAATGCTTTGTATATTTTTTGTAAGTGTAAATATCGGGAGTGATCTTTATTAGTGGAATAGGGTAATTTATCTAATAGATTTAGCGTGCTCTACCTGGGGCTCTAAATGAAGGAGCAAACGAGCAAGGAAAAAGTTTACACGAAAACATCGTTGGTAGTCAACTGTGTGTCCAATCCTGTCCTTTCTTTCTTCGTGTTCTAGTTTCATTCTAAAGTTCAAGCTGATATATTTACAAGCCCTCATCCCCTCTGTTTCGATAAATTCATTGTCGACGTTAGACAGCGCAAATCTTGGGCGCCCGTTTGCGTGTTTCGCGGCGTCGGCGTTGGCGTAACCGCGCTAGACTTAGCGGGAAACTCGACGTCACGTGACCTCAACAGCAATTATATTCCACGCTAAATTTAATGCCAGATAGAGTGGCTGTTGAGGTCACGTGGCGTCAATTTTTCAGCTAAATTTAGTGAGAAAACTGTGGGAGGAGGGGAGAGTATGAAGGAGGAGGAGAAAGAAAGGAGGGGAGTAGGAGAATAAGGAGAGGAGGAACAGGAAACAAAGGGAGGACGAGGGAGGGGGTACAAATAAGGAGGAAGAAAGAGAAGGAGAAGGGGAGGGAGAGGTGTAGGAGGAGGAGGGGCATACCCTCCCCTCCTCCTCAAGAGCTGCGCTCGAAAAACGCGTTACAGAGTTTCGTCAAGGTCTTTCATATTTTCCATGTATGCCTGGGAAGAGTCCTGTATACCCCCAGTAAATTATCTGGGAGGACCTTCGGAAATGGAAGAGGAGAAAGGGAGCGATAGTGCGACCTGCACTGGATGGCGTGGTTCTAAGGGGCGATGGCGATGGGGAGAGATATAGCACGGTGGCGCTGTCGCACACTTTCCACGGTCACGTCCATTTTCTCTGCACGAGCCGGCGGATTCTGCAGGAAAGGAGCAGTAACAGCTATCATAGCAAAAAGAAAATAATTAGCGATGGACCTGAAGCGTTCAGTTTCTCGGCTTTAATTTCAGCTAGTTCTGGGTGTCGCGGTGTCTCCACATTTAATTAAGTCATTGCCCCATTATCTAATTGTTTTACTTCAAATGTTTACAGAAGAATAAATGCGCCATGCACCGAAATTGCATATGAATATAACTAACTTCACATAAGCTAAATTACTAGATATTGATACCAAAGCGTTACCACACGGAACCCCGATTAACAAAAAATCATCTTTCTCGCAGCGTGTTTTTAAGGCCGAAAGCAGTTGTATTCGTTCAGTCTTGTTACGACTTGCTTTCTGCCGGGCCTTTTCGGCTGCTGACGTCAGGCTGGCGGGCGCGTCAATTCGTCACCAAGCAAGATCCGGTTAATATGTAGAGGTCACTGCAGAATTGACATGGAATCACCGCCAGCCCTCCGCTTAGAAAACTGGGGAACCCCAGCAGACTTCTGACGTGCCTTCATTGTTTTCCTGAGTGCTTTGTGCAAACGTGGAATAAGCTACAGAAAACGAGGCTACCTGTATCAGGGAGCGTGCTTTCCTTTCGGGAAGCGCCGCCCAGAAAGGTTTCTCCTCCTTAAGAGAGGCAACAAAAGGCCCAGCCTTTTGTGAGAACCACCCGGCTATTCTGAACACCTCGATAAACGTCTGCTACCTTTATCACTGCGTGACTCTCCAAGTCATGACTGAGCCGGTCACGACTTCGCCGAGTCGTCCACCACTTCGCCGAGTCGGCAGACGCCAGCAGCTATACCTCGCTACCAAAGAAGGGCCAAGGCTGGGCGCCTCGACTTCACCTGGAGGCCGTAAGAATCTCTTCTTCGCAAACTTGATGACGAAATTCAGAAAATCTAATTTTTGGTTTTGTAAACAATGTGATCCCAGATTTGTTGATTAAACTTTGCGATCCCCCAAAACAAAACTTAAATGTGGCCCGTACAAGAAAAAAAGGTTCTGTGCATGTTTCCACAGCCTAGAACTTGGTCTGCCTCAACGTTCGACTTTTCTTCCAGCGGTAGATGAGCAATCTAGGCAGTGCAGTACAACCGCTAGCCTGGGGTATTTGAAATGTACCACGCAGTAGTGAGACACAATCGGACACCGGTGCGATGCTCATCCAGGGCCCGTTTGCTCGAAGCGCTAACCGCGACTAAAGTTAGCCGCAGTACCTAAGAGAGGGATTTTAAAATCACGTGACGGGCTCGGTAGGGATGCAGGGAAACATGGCATCAAAGCAGACAGTGTCCCAATAGCCCTCTTTATAAATTTCCCAAGCACCAAAGTGCATGCTACGAGTGTAGTTCCACGCGTTCCACGTACTGGCGTCTGCAGTAGTAATTGTTCTAAGGCAAAAAGCCTAAAACAAATTTTGCCTTGCACGCGTGTTCGTCAAAGCCTTATTATGATTATTTACTTTGAATCTTTTATAAGAGGATGGCCAGCGCTCGCGGACCGTAGAATTACACTTCCAGCGTTCTCCTCGATGCTTGTGTAATTTAGAAAAAGGTATATTAGGACGCTGTCTGCTATTCTGTGCTATCAATACCCGGCCGATTCAGTCAAGGCAATCCGCTTTCCAAAGATGTTGCCATGCCGACAATTATCGCGTTCATCTAGGCTTAGGAATTGCCAGAATCCAAAGACTATTTAAAAAATCAGCAGAACCCATCCTTTGGGAATGATTATCTACGTTAATGCGAATAGCATCAAACGGTGCGGAGTTATGCGCGTTCGTCAGGTGGCCGGCACACTCTAGATACGCCAGCCCACTCTTGAGGCGATTCTAAATTTGTTGACACTTTCACAGCCCTGCGCACGATCTCCGCAGCCCAGCACGTGCGTTTGTGTCACTTAGGAAGGCGAGCAAAGCACGCGCCATACGCACAAACACTCAAAATGGTACCGACCAGACTTTCTGGCGTCTCAGCTAGTCTCAACCAACGGTACTCTAAACGGTTGTTTATATCTTTACCATAGGACGCGCTTACAGCGCTGTCACAGCTACCGGTGCGCCCGCGTTCCATGCACGAGGGCTCATTCCGCTCTCGTGAGGCTGAGCTAGAGGTCTCCCGAGCGCGGGAGAGGGTGAGCTAGAGGGAGAGGGTGAGCGCGGGGAGAGGGTGAGCTAGCCCTCGTGCATGAAACGCGCGCGCACCGGTAGCTGTGACAGCGCTGTAAAGCGCTTCCTGTGGTAAAGATATAAACAAATGTTTAGAGTGCGGTGATGACTGCCTTCATAGCTCTGTGGTTAGCGCGTCTGCCTGCTGATCTAAGGGTCAACGGTTCGAGTCCCAGCCGGCGCCGGTCTTTTTTTATTTATTTATCGACCCGCGGCGTAAGAGGTTAGATAGCCGATGATAGATAGATAGATAGATAGATAGATACATAGACGAAAAGTGCGTGAAGTATCCAAAGAATGCTATTCGCATTAAAATGCGGCGAGGTCATTCCTCATGCTTTGGGATTTAAGTGAAGTAAGGCAAAGTTAAAGACTCCTGCACCATTCGTTGCTGACTAAAGGTCGGTTCTCACATGCAGCGAAGCGCTGATGTAGCGCTCCTCACGTGCCGTCAGATACTTATCGTCTGCCATGAGCAACAGTTTTGACGGTGAGATACAAAGCTGGTGAACGCTTCCGTCAGCACGCGCTTAGCGCGAGGTAAGCGCTACGCTTGTAGCGCTCCGCTGCATGTGTGAACAGGCCTTAACGCGCCGGGTATTGCAGCTACAACGACATATTAGTTCCAAAACGAGCGGCGCTCACTCACCGGGGCACCGCCATGTTTCCCCGCATCCCTACCGAGCCAGTCACGTGATTTCAAAATCCTCTCCTAGGGTACTGCGGCTAACTTCTTGCCGCGGTTAGCGCCTCGAGCAAACGGGCCCAGATCCAAACAGGCAGGGGGTGGGTCGAACACAGGATCCCTCGGTTCCGGAGCGCGAGCTTTAGCTCCCACGTGCACCAAGCTATGTGCGCTAAAGTCGCTGGATCCTGGGAAAGTAGCGCCAAGCTCCCCTGTGAGCTGTAAAAAAGGGTGTATACTTACACCCTTTGTCCCATATAATACACCCCAAAACTGTGATCCGGCGTACATCACACTGACGTCGATCTGAAGGTACTAGCTTTCACGAGAGGCTAGATAGCCGTAGGGTACAACTTATTAAACTAGTTCATGCACGTGCTACAAACTACGAAAAAATAATCGGGGTTTTCCGAACCCTACTACAAAACCTCAGTGTTTTGTTCCTGTGGTTTTTGATACGTACTTTAGCTATTTAATATGTGATATCGCACCCTTATCAAGCCCCTCGTCTTTTCTTCAGGGGCTGTCTTTTCGACTATAGTGCGCTGTACATCGAACTAAAGTTGTGGTGTGCATTACATAGGACAAAAGGGCGTAAGGTGATAAACTCTGTTTTAGAGTGTATGGTCGCCAGCTTGGTCCGTGAAATGAGCCATTTTTCCTTGACCCCTCCTTTCTTGGTGAGCGGATTTGAATTTGCTGGTTACGGGTAGCTTTATTAAAGCGTTTCTCGTTTACCGAGATTTTTGCCATCCCCACACCGGTGACACACGCGTACATCTTTCGTACCACCACCACATGCTGTGTCGGTGCTTGGAGCTACTGAAAAATAAGTTTACTGTTTTAAAACACGCAAAAAGAACAATAAACTTTAAGAATATCCGTGGAGATGGGCATGAGTGATAAGTTGATTGCATACACAGTGCCAAAGACGCTTATATTGGCGAGGAACGCTTTCAGTACGATAATGATGCTGATCTTGGCCCGACCGGTTTAGAGCGAACCTCTGGAAGCTTGGCAAGTTTGGAATGGACCGAGATGTCAATTTCCATGGCAGCGTAGTCAGATTAGCCAATTGCCTTGCGAGGTTTTGGTCGTCTGTATGCTAGTATCTGTTCGCGCCCGGCTAGCAGGTAGGGAAGGCAGACGCGCTATTTTCCTAAGATCCAGTGACATTACTGTGACCCATACAGTGCACACAAACACAGTGTGAGCATTATATCTGGCTCGTGGCAATCAATGCCTCGACATGTATTTGGGTAGTGGCTAGCGCTCATTCGTTGTGATGGCGGGGATAACCGAACCATGGCGATCTGTGGAACTCAGCGCATTCCCTGTGATTTGCCAACCTTAGCGTGTGGCTATGGTAAACAATAGAAAAATTTAGAATAAAGTGCTGGGTTCTGAGGCTCAAGCTTCGCTCCACGTGCCCCCACCTGGTGTTCGCTAGCCTAGAGCCACTCTACGTGGCAGCGTAGCTGCCAGAGTTGCGCCACGCTTTCCCTGTGCCGCCTCTCACCGCGATTGGTCACATGCGGTACCATAGCAACGAGCCGAGCCGGTACCACAGCAACCGAGTGACTACGCGTCACGTGATCTCACAAGAGCCGTGATGTCACTGGCAAGATGGCAGCACCCAGTGCTGGTAGATGCGAGTTTGGTTGGTGCGCGGTAGTCGTAATGTGCCGCTGCTTGCCGAACGATTTCGGACTTCTTCGCGCTCTCTGACGCAGGTATAACGTGAAGATCTGAAAGAATGATACTTTATACCTTTATGTGCAAGATCGCTCTGGATATTAGCACCTGCGCGACAGCATCAGTCATATCACCGTAGCGGTGCTCGGATTCCTGGGTGTGTTCACAGATCGATAAGACTTTAAGCGTGGAATTTTCGCATACTCTTGGCTTTGTTTCAACGTTGGAGTGTCTGAGAATCGTTGCGAAATGTATGCGTGGCTTGTTGGGCCTTGGGGAAGTTGGTTCAGCCCCAGGTAACCGCATAATCACCGAAACTATTAGCGAGGAAGCACCTGCGTTTTTTACGTTTTGTACTTATCAACGATTTTACGATACAGCTTTTAGGATAAAATTTTCCCATTTTTCTAGCTTCCTTTGAAAATTTGAATTTCTGAGAATCGAAACGAAAGGTATAACTCGCGTTTAGGTCCTAGGGGAGTTGTTTCAGCCCTGGGTCACCGCATAATCACAGCAAGTTTTAGCGAGGAAGCGTCTGCGATCTTTAAACTTTTGTACTAATCGACGATTTTACGAACTGGCAGTTATGAAGACTTTAATATAACGCGCTTTCGTTGCCATGGCTTGCAATTGATCGCAGTGTTTTTTTAAGTGACAAGCTGGCGTTTGCTCAAATGACGTATATAAAATAACCTGCTATAAAACAATGCATCAACACATACTATTAAACTTAGATGCTCAGAGGTGTGTCCGTCTTTGTAATTAACAACTTACAGACATAGTTATTTTCTACGAGTGTAATATTTGTTTCCTTTAGCTGGGCCCGTTTTGTGCTCATTAACGTCAGTGTGCTATGATATTATCATCATGTGTGTATGGCTCTAAATATCGTCTTTGCAATGCCTACAAAGGCCAAAATGACGTCAGCCGACCACAGCTCACGCATTGGACACGAAAACGGCGTCACTTGGACGTATGCGCTCGTGAACAATCAATTCGTCGACGAATATTTGAATTCGCGTTCGTAGCCAGTTAGATAGATAGAAAATCGTTTTTATTAGAAAGAAAGTCACGTGGCTGAAGCCGATAGTCTTCCAGGAAAGGGAAATTAAGGGGTAACTAGGTCAGAGGAACTTTCTGATTCCTGTCGTCGCAATGAAGTCTAGTAGGCTCTTGACTAGACCTCTATTGCGATCGCTCTCTTCAAAGTTAAAGACTGGTTGGCACCAGTCCCTAAAGTCCTTAATTTTGTTTTGCTTGATGTGCCTTGCTCTTGCCCTCTCCCATGTTGGGCAGTCCCAAATGAGGTGTTCTAGTCCTGCTGGTCCAGTAAACCCACAGGATGTGCATTCACTAGATTTAATAATGCCTTTCCTGTGGAGAGTTTCAGGCGTGTTTGCAGCTTCCGAGATGATTCTTCTCAGACATACTCTTTGCCATCTGCTGAGTCTCATATTTGGAAGGGCGGGGGTATTGGCCTTAGAGCTTCCAGTCTTTTTTTCCTTTTTTCTTTATTTACTTGTTTTGCGATGTCTGGTGGGTAATCGTAGGGGTCCGTGGAATCGATGGAGTCTACCGCGGGAAGCTGACTAAGGGTGCTATAATGGTGTATGAGCGCCGCCTTCGCTTCCCGCTCCGCCCTGTCGTGGCCCTGGATCCCCGCATGCCCTGGGACCCACTCAAGCGTAAAGCTCGTGCCGGCTTTCTTGGCTTCATCGATGTATTTACTTGTTTCTTGCACCGTTTTCAGTGTTGTGGCTGGGCTCCTGTACTCCTGGATGGCTTCCCTCGAGTCCGAGAAAATGTAATATTTTCTTCCGGTGTTGCCTTGATGGTCCTTAATTGTCTTGGCTATCGCTTCTATTTCTGCGTCTCTGACGGTTGTCTTTTCAGGCAGAGTTGCTCTGCCTGTTTTCTCCGTGGTGATGTTATACCAGGCACAGGCTGCACGATTCTCCCTGGTAACAGTTGCGTCAGTGTATATCACTTCCTTGTTGGGGTCCTTAAGCGCTTGAATTCTATTTTGGTGCCTCGTGCTTGCTGTTTCCCTCCCTGCGTTTGGCGGCGGTTTTCCTTCTTGTGGCAGAGAGGTTTCCCACGGTGGTAGGGGTTCCTCGGGCTCCTCCATCTGCAGGTTGATTTTTCTAAGCTTGGTTAGGATGACCCTCCCTGCTTTTGTTCCGTGAAGCCTTATTATTTGCGAAACAGCGCCTTCCCGGGCAATGTCCTCGATGTCGTTGAGGAGCGCCCATTTCCTGACCTCTTCTAATCTTGCGTGGTTCGGGAGGCCCGTTACGACTCTTTGGGCTTTCCTCATCAGGCATTTGATTTTCTCCTGTTGTGTCTTAGTGAGTGTGGTGTAGTTGTACCCGTAGATTGCCTTAGACACTAAGAAGGCATGTATTAACGTTCTTAGTGTATTTTCGTTGGCACCCCATGATTTTGTAGCCGTTCTTCTGATGATTCCAAGGATATGTGTCCAGCTTTTTCGTAGACCTTCTAGCCATTCCTTCGCTTTTCCGTCTTGGCTGATGTTCATGCCGAGGATTTTTGTCGAGCTGGTTGGTTCTAGCTGTCTTCCTGCGGAGGTGAACTTGTGTTTGCTTGCTGTTGCCTTCCTTCCTTCTGGTGTCGCGATGATGACCAAGGCTGTCTTCTCTGGAGCAACTTGTAGCCCGACTTCTTCTGCGAAGTCGTCTATTGCTCTCAGTGCCTCTTTAATCGCCTTGACTTGTTTTCCAGTCTGCCCTCCCTTGGTCCATATTGTTACATCGTCTGCGTAAATTGTGAATGATAAGTTTGGGATCTTTTCTAGTTTTTTTGCCAGTGCAGTCATCGTTATGTTGAATAGGGTCGGAGAGAGTATTGCTCCTTGGGGGACTCCTATCCTATTGTATTGAATCAGTCCCTCTGTCTCCCCTACCTTAACTTTGTAGGTGCGTTCTTCGAGGAAATCTTGAATGAAGCGGAGCATGTTGCCTTCGATTCCATTTTCTTTCGCGCTGGCTATAACAGATTTGTGTGGGATTGAGTCGAACGCTTTCCTGATGTCGACGGCCACTAGGAATTTTGGTACTTTGGTAACCTTTCTGCTTGTCAGGTCGTGGTGAAGCATTGCGAGGCTATCTTGTGTACACAACCCTTTTCGGAACCCTGTCTGCATCGGGTGTAGGCTGTTTCTGCTTTCTAGTGTCCAGTTTATTCTTTCCAGAACCATTCTTTCCATAGTCTTACATATGTTCGAAGTTAGCGAGATTGGTCTAAGATTCTCCATCTTATCTTTGGGCTTGTTTGGTTTTGGAATTGGGATGACCGTTGAATGCTTCCAACCCTGTGGTAGAGTGTGTTCTTCCCATATCCTGTTGTAGTGGTCAAGGAGAGCATGTTTTCCCTCATCCGGTAGGTTCTTCAACATGGCAGGCGTAACGCCATCCTCCCCGGGTGCAGTGCCCTTTTTCGCCCTACTGATGGCGTAGTTTAGCTCTTCTATACTGAACTTGACGTCTTGTTCTTTTCTTTCTTCCGTGTGTTCTATTAGAAGAGGTGTCCAGTCGTCGGGTTGTGGGAAGAAGGTCTCTCCGAGCTTTTGCGCTAGCTCTTCTTCCGACATGTTTAGTTTCAGTGCAAGGTTGCGACCCGTGCTCTTTTCCTTTTTCTTCCCCAGCATGGCTCTATATGTGTTCCAGAGCTTCTTGACGCCGGTGCGGTCGTTAAACCCTTCGCAGTGCTGTATCCATGTCTGCTTTCTCAGTTTTCTTGTGTAAGCCGTCACCTCTTGTGTGGCTCTGTTAAGGATTATTCTCCTGCTGGTGTCTGTCTTCTTCCTTCTGTACCTCAGCAGTGCCTTGTGTCTCGCTTCTTGGAGATTTGTCAAATGGTGGTCCGGGTTAGGGGCGTCTGCGTCCACCTGCGTTGTCGTGGTGGCTTCTTGTGCGGCTTCCTTTATGTGTTTCTCTATATCTGTTGGGCCTTCTACTTGAATCTTCTTCTTCAAGATCTCTCTGAACTTGTCCCAATTGGTGACCCGGGCCGTTCGTTTCTCTCTGGTCTTTCTGTGAAGAGTGATGATTATTGGAACATGGTCGCTACCCCATGTATCGTCGTGGGCCTCCCAGTCGACTTCGGGTACTCCCCTCGTCCAGGAGCTGTCCGGGGTTGTGTCCTTCTGGTTCTTGTTCCCTAATCGTGTGTTTCCTCCTGGCTTGTTGAGGCATTCGAAGGAGTTCCCGTGCATTTGGTGAAGCAGGTTCATCCCTTTTCTGTTGTCTTGGTTTCCCCATACGCTGTGTTCTGCATTGAAGTCTCCCCCAACAATGCTCTTATGCTGGGTTATGTTCTGTATCCGTTTAATCCATCTGTAGTGCTCATCTCCTTTCCCCGGCTTCTGATAAAAGGAGAAGAAAGAGTAGGTTTGTTTACCGATTGTGGTTGTGGCTCCTACCAATTCTTCGTCCTCATTGCAAGCAAAATCCGTGTTAATTTGGCTTTGAGGGTGTGTCTCCTTGATTAGTAGTACGGCGACCCCCTCTTTTTCCTGCTTGCTCGTGTTGGTGATTACCGTCCTGTTCAGATATGTGTTGTAGCCCCTGACCTTCAGGTTAGCATGCCTCGTTTCTTGCAGGAGAAGAATGTCGGGGCTCTTGTCTCCCCATGTCTCTATTCTGGTTTTGAGTTCGTTAATTTTACCTTTAATTCCTCTGCAGTTCCATTGTAGTATCCAATACATTCTTTTTGGGGCTATGTCTCTTAGCTCAGGTTCCATATTCGTCTGAGAGAAGCTTGGTGAGTTGCCGCAATAATGCTATGAGAGGGTCTTTGATTTCCCCAACAGGTTTCTTTCTTGCTGCAGCTGCGTATGTCTTCTTTTCAGCACTGTTCTCTGGTTTTGCCGTTTCCGTGGGAGTTGCGCTTTTTCTTTCCTGTTCAGTGTTTTGCACGTAGGTGGGTTTGCCGTCCCTCCGCGGGACTCTCATCGGGCAATCCCTGCTGAGCGCCAGGTGTCTCCCCTTGCAGTTCACGCAGGTGGGGTCCCCTCCACATGGCGCGTCTAGCCCGTTTGGGTGGGGTTTTCCGCACGTCTTACATACTTCTACCTTGCTTGTGCATGTTTCGGCCTTGTGGCCGATTCTATGGCAACGGTAGCAGACTACCGGCCTTGGCGTGTATGGGAAGACCTTTTGAATTATAAGTCCAACCGCTAGCTTCTTTGGTGGTTCCTTCCCTTCAAACGTTAATAGGACTGTTGTTCTTTTCTTGCCAATTATGGTCGCTGAAATGACCTGATGCGTCTTGCATATGATTTCTTCGCAGAGGGCTTCCATATCGTTCCCCGGGTTTCTCAGGTATATGACCCCTCTCGAGTGGTTGCTTGCGAGGCCTGGTATCACTTTGATTTCCGTGTTTTCGCCTCTTTCATTCGTAAACTTCTTCAGGTTACAAAGCCTTTCATATTCCACCTCGTTCTTTGTGGTGACAATGTAGTCGTTGGTTCTCGGGTCAATCCTTGCTCTTGCTCCGTTTTCTAGTGAGATTCCCGCTTTCTTCATGGTCTGGTTGAAAGTTCGGTGATCTATGTCCAGCTTCGTGTTAGGCTTGTCGTTCTTGATTCTGACCTTGCGCACGCCCGCGTTGTTCCCGCGGCGGACCTCTATCCATTGTCCTTCCTTTTCTTCGTCTTGTTCGTTGTCCGGCTCCATGGGTGGCTCTGTTAGGGCCACTGTTTCGTCTACGTGCTGGAGTTCCTCCGTCCTTGGCCTTTTTCTGTCTGTCTTGTGTGGGTCGAGTCTTTCCCTCATTTCTTTTTCGAACTGCGTTCTAAGCTGAGTTTCTTGGGCTTTCAGTTGTAACTCAATCCGAGCTTGAAACTGAGCTTGTTGTGCTTCCATTTGCGCCTTCATCTGAGATTCCACCGAAGCCTTAACTTGGGCTCCAAAGTCATTCAGTAACGTATCCCAATTGTAAAACGTTTCGCCTGTCGCGCTGATTATTTTGTATTGTTCTGTGTTGAATCCACTCGGACCGAAGAGACTTGCTTGGGTCATTTCTGCCGATCTGCTGCCTTGGGTGGCTGCCCGCAGCACTTGGCGGCGCCACGAAGTCCGCCACGTAAACGGAGAGTCGTCTCGTTGGTGTCTCCCGATTGTGTTCCACCAAGGCCTAAGGCATTCCTCGGGGGCTTAGAAAGATGTCTTTCATCTTGTCCGACTTACAGGTCCTCACCGTGGTCTTCGTTCCTGGCCCTGGAGCGAAGGCCCGAAGCAAGTGGCTCGGTCCCGTCCGTCAAAGTGATTAAACCTTAAGGTTTACCGAAGACTTAGCGGAGCTTAGAAAACACGTCTGGTAGCTTGGGTAGCTTCGTCTTTCCTCCAGCAAAGGATGTTTCATCAACGGAAATAAGAGGAATGGAAGAACTTCAATTTCGACGGTGTTGGTAGTGTTGCTTTAAGAGCGCAATGATTTCAAGCTTCCACCATGCTCCTTACAAACACCATCAAAGTTGTTGTTCGCAAGGTAATGACGTCACGAAAGGTAACCATAGGAGGGCGCCACTAAAACATATCGCCGCTAATAAGGATAGGCGTACCGAGCGCTCCACACTCTTGGGTAGTTCCACGCGCCGCCGCTTCATGACGGAGAAGTGGCGCTGGTGTCAGGATACCGGTTTTAGATACGGTGCATCTTTGCTCGAAGGGGCGTGACGTGAAGCGTCTCAAGTGTTTTGCGCGATCGCGCGGGGCACGAGACCGTATTCTACTACGCGTACTCATGCAAGACGCACCTCTCCGGGTGGTGCCATTGTGCGCCACCGATGGCACCAGGCACAGGGTACCGGTTTCACCGGCGTCATGAACAAGTCGCATGCTATCGATTTTCTGTTCGGCACACCTCCCCTTATAGCCACCATAGCTTCAAACCTGTTTGCTCAATGGGCCATCCAGCCTTATGGTGGAGATCATTGGCAACGCTTGTACCCACTGACTGAATTTGCACGTGATGGAGGTACGAAGGTGTACGCCATCACATGCGGCGGCAATGCTTGGAGCCATTGGAAAATAATTTTCCTGTCTCGAAATACGCAAGAAGAGCAACATACATATATCTGGGTAGGTAAGCATGAGTGATAAGTTTGTTGTATACACAGTGCCAAAGACGCTCAGATAGGACGAGGAACACTTTCGGTACGATGCAGCAGCATGGCAATCTTGGTGCGACTGGTTGGAACGACCCTTTTGAAGATTTGAAAGGACATAATGGCAATCGTCATGGCAACCGTTACCAATCAGTCAATCACCTTGAGAGGTTGTGTCGTCTGTATATTGGTATATGTTTGTGTTCGGCTAGGAGGCGGGAAGGCAATGGCACTGCTTCACCAGAATACAGTGATGTTAGATTGGGCGGGCTCGAACAGCGTTCGTGGCCAAGCCTGGGGAGGTTGCGTGTTTCATGTCCCCTCAGGTTGATATTCCTCCTCCAGTCTTCTAACCTTCTTTCTTGTGACCTCTACAGGCAGAGTGCCTTCATACAAAAATTGGGTTGTGGGAATATTTATACAGCGTGTAGTTGGTCAGCCATTTTTAAAGTTGCGACGAGTCACTCGCTGTAGATGAGCAATTTAGCCAGTGCAGTACAACCGCTAGCCTGGGGTATTTAACGTGCACCACGCAGTAGTGATACACGACCGCACGCCGGTACGATGCTCATCCAGATCGAAACGGGCAGGGGTGGGGCTCGAACCCAGGATCCCTGAGTTCTGCAGCGCGAGCTTTCGCTCCACGCGCGTCGAGCTGGGTGTGCGCTTTAGCCCACTCGGCCACCTGATCCCCCTGCCTTCATACACACGCGCGCTTTTGCTTGAGTGGTGACATCTCAGCCATTTTTACGCCCAATCGTTTTTTTTATGCATTTTGAAGTACGCGCAATCTGGTGTCATTCAGCTCGAGCGCGTAGCTTTGGCTAATGCAGAGACGCCATTTTAGCGCCCAAGTCACGCACCGAGTGCGGGAGAGCGTCACGCGCTGGCACATTCAGGGCAACACTGGATGTCTTCACCCTGAGACAGAGAGACATGGAGGCACCCTATCTACAGAGGGCTTGTGTGGCCCCCTAGAAGCTGGTCTGCACTTGTGATGCATGGCTGGTTGCTTGCGCGCCCAGCGCACCAGAACTGTTTTTTTTTGGACCCTCTTTTCCGTCAGTGAAGCCCAACAGCTCGGCAAGCGCCAGTGGGCTTTGAGGGTCTGGGCGGTTGTCTTGTGTCCTCGTTATCTTGAACCCTAGACATTCTAGTACGACGTGTGTCGTGTCCCAGCGCGGTAAAACGGCAGGGACGTCATGACTGGAACCATAGAGTTAATATAATGTACGCTAGAGGTTCAACTGGCGCTAGTGTGCTGACGCAAATTGAAGCAGACAGCAACCAGTCCAAAATTGACTTCCGGTAATGCATTTCTATGGAAAAAAGTGAGTGCATTTTTTTCCCTGCGCTCAATCATAAGAGCAAATATACCAAATAATTCGTACGTACTAAGTACACTTGGAACATTTCTCAGTCAGGCCGACGAAATAATTGGTCAGTTACGGCGTTTTTCTTTCAAATTCATCGCATTAAAAACGGTGCTAAAACGGCTTCGTACGTGTCAAATCATGTTGTATTACACCTGAGACTGCGGTGGATGAAATTGGAAGAACTTTCAGTAGAAGGAACAGACACAGAGAACGTCTCAAACTCAGCTAACCGATTTATTTCTCAAACAGCCTTTAAGTACCCGCGGAACTTTTTCCCAACCACACTCTACAGATAAACTCCTTTGTTGCAGACATCTCGAACCGGATGGAACACGCACAAATGATACAAAACAACCCCACTTGAGACGAGGACTTAACAAAGGGACACTGCGGAACATTGCAGTGACCTTGAGATAGATAAGTCCCGAATTAACCTAACAATCGCGTCAAAGCGCACACACCCACAAAAAAAAACAAAAAACAGACAGGTGGTTTGTAAACACACACTCAGGTGGCCTAAAAAACATATACATACACATATACACGAGGACTTAACAAAGGGAAACTGCGGAACATCGCAGTGACCTTGAGATAGATAAGTCCCGAATAAACCTAACAGTCGCGTCAAAGCGCACAACCAAAAAAAAAAAAAACACACAGACAGGTGGCCTCTAAACACATACACAGGTGGCCTCAAAAAAAAAAAAAGTACCGACGGCGTCCGTTCAAAGTCTGAGAAACTTTTTGGAGTTGCGTCCAAGTTGCATTGACGCTTTGCTTATGCAGTTTCCAATAGAACTTATTCTTATTGTTTCTTTAACGACCCTCTTAATGTCATTTCGCTCGTTATGCAGAACCTCTGTCTCTGACCAATGCGCTTTACAATTATTGCATTCCTCTATGTGTTTCGCTATTTCGGAGTCCGCCGCATGCATGCGTACATTCCTCTTGTGTTCTAGTAACCTGTCATTGAGGCATCTTGAGGTTTGTCCTACGTACCTAAATCCACATGTCAACGGTATCTCATATACTACTCTCTCCTTACAAGGAACTGAAGGTTCCCGATGGGCCTTCTGACAGCCCTTGTGGCCTGACAGGAAGGGCGTCAAACTGCTCATTCTGAAATCTGCAGAGAACACGACGTCCACGCCGAACTTTTTTGCGAGAGCCTTTAGGTTGTGGGAAATCCCGTGGTAATACGGGATTACTGCTATTTTCTTTCTTGCTTCCTTTTCCCGTGGTTCGTTGTTAAATTTCAGTTCTAATTGTCTTTTAATGAAGTCTTCTTCATATCCTGCGGATTCTAGCCTCCTCCACTGTTCTTTCACAGCACTACTCATGAAATGAGCGCATGATTTACTCAACGCGTTTGTTACTAAGGACTTAACTACCCCTGCCTTAACCGACTTGGCGTGGCAACTCTTTCTACTTAACACAGGTTTTCCGGCTTTTTTCCCGTATTCCCAACAAAGACCTTGTTTGACGTGTACGCGTAAATCTAGAAACTGCAGGATTCCATTTTCAGGTTTTTCAGTTGTAAACCTAAGCTCCGGAGCTGCTGCTTTTATAATTGATTCTAAACCCTGAGCATCACTCTAGACAGGTGGCCTCTAAACACATCACACAGGTGGCCTTCAAAACAATACAAACACGTATACGATAGGCACATTGGTCGTCGAGCGTTTTTACAGCTATAGCTCAGGTATTAGCAGACATAGGCCTCCAGTCTCTTCACGACAGGAGGCTTGCACACGATATGAATCTCTTTGAGACAAGTTGTGCATGGCACTCTTGATTGCGAACGAGTTGTTGTCATCATTGTGCTTCCAGTGTCCAACATCTGGGAAGGCGTGTAAATGTATTCACACATTTTATACAGATATTCATTCAAAGTGTCCAATGACTCGGTTACAAGATACATAGCAATTCAATGTTTTTAGAAGATGACATATTCACTTGACTTGAATCTTAGTGAGACCTGTGGCAACGATTATATGTATTTTTCACTAACTCAGAGTATTTGAGTGACGGGTCATGATGATAGAGCTACTGTGCTCGTCGGCAACTACACTGTCCTGATGTAATGACAAACTGTTGATTGTTAACGCCACTGTGCGAAACATGACAAAGTGTATTGTCCGTGTCATAAGCCGCACGGCCGTTGAACGGCACTAGATAAAGGGATCTGTCTGTCTGTCTATCTGTCAGCACTGATCGAAAAGTGCAAATAAAGATTCTGATGTACTTCCCGAGACAGTGTTCGGTAGAAAGGCAGACGAAGCCCTCGGCGCACTCTTCATTGAATGGAAAGGGAACATTAAGAAAATTAAGAAGAATATTGTTGAAATCCTCAAGGAGGATGAGATGGATGATCTGGCAAAACGAGTAGTTAACCAAACGAGGTCTTCGCTAAGTCTAAAATTTTTTTTGAAAGATCACAAACCGGATATGCCTTTTCGCACAGTAATCAACGAACTCGGAACGTGGCAGTGCAGCGTCTCGAAGTTTTTGCAAAGAGGGTTGAATGTAATACAACTGGAGGGGAGTCTTTCACTGAGAAATTCAGAGGCACTGATTGATGTTCTGGAGGGCTTTCATGGAAGACAATGCACTGTAATGTCAATGGACATTAAGGATCTATACTATTCGCTTGAGAAAGTGCGCTTGATGCAAAGAGTTCGGCAGGTGCTAGAGTTAAACCTGGTAAACTTTCAGTCCAGGACGGGCATCGCCGTCGACAGTTTCCTTTCACTTCTTGATTTGTACCTTCAAGCAACAGTTGTTGAATTTAATGGGCAGAAATATGTTCAAAGAGATGGAGTATGCATTGGATCTTCGGTGGCTCCGATGTTAGCAGAAATCTATCTCAACACCTTAGATAGTTGCATAAGTGAAACACTTAAAGAAAATAACTTGAATGGTTGCATTGTTAAAAGGTACGTGGATGATATCTTTATTTGCGCTTTTCGAGAGAGTGATGCTCAGGGTTTAGAATCAATTATAAAAGCAGCAGCTCCGGAGCTTAGGTTTACAACTGAAAAACCTGAAAATGGAATCCTGCAGTTTCTAGATTTACGCGTACACGTCAAACAAGGTCTTTGTTGGGAATACGGGAAAAAAGCCGGAAAACCTGTGTTAAGTAGAAAGAGTTGCCACGCCAAGTCGGTTAAGGCAGGGGTAGTTAAGTCCTTAGTAACAAACGCGTTGAGTAAATCATGCGCTCATTTCATGAGTAGTGCTGTGAAAGAACAGTGGAGGAGGCTAGAATCCGCAGGATATGAAGAAGACTTCATTAAAAGACAATTAGAACTGAAATTTAACAACGAACCACGGGAAAAGGAAGCAAGAAAGAAAATAGCAGTAATCCCGTATTACCACGGGATTTCCCACAACCTAAAGGCTCTCGCAAAAAAGTTCGGCGTGGACGTCGTGTTCTCTGCAGATTTCAGAATGAGCAGTTTGACGCCCTTCCTGTCAGGCCACAAGGGCTGTCAGAAGGCCCATCGGGAACCTTCAGTTCCTTGTAAGGAGAAAGTAGTATATGAGATACCGTTGACATGTGGATTTAGGTACGTAGGACAAACCTCAAGATGCCTCAATGACAGGTTACTAGAACACAAGAGGAATGTACGCATGCATGCGGCGGACTCCGAAATAGCGAAACACATAGAGGAATGCAATAATTGTAAAGCGCATTGGTCAGAGACAGAGGTTCTGCACAACGAGCGAAATGACATTAAGAGGGTCGTTAAAGAAACAATAAGAATAAGTTCTATTGGAAACTGCATAAGCAAAGCGTCAATGCAACTTGGACGCAACTCCAAAAAGTTTCTCAGACTTTGAACGGACGCCGTCGGTACTTTTTTTTTTTTTTGAGGCCACCTGTGTATGTGTTTAGAGGCCACCTGTCTGTGTGTTTTTTTTTTTTTTGGTTGTGCGCTTTGACGCGACTGTTAGGTTTATTCGGGACTTATCTATCTCAAGGTCACTGCGATGTTCCGCAGTTTCCCTTTGTTAAGTCCTCGTGTATATGTGTATGTATATGTTTTTTAGGCCACCTGAGTGTGTGTTTACAAACCACCTGTCTGTTTTTTTTTGTTTTTTTTGTGGGTGTGTGCGCTTTGACGCGATTGTTAGGTTAATTCGGGACTTATCTATCTCAAGGTCACTGCAATGTTCCGCAGTGTCCCTTTGTTAAGTCCTCGTCTCAAGTGGGGTTGTTTTGTATCATTTGTGCGTGTTCCATCCGGTTCGAGATGTCTGCAACAAAGGAGTTTATCTGTAGAGTGTGGTTGGGAAAAAAGTTCCGCGGGTACTTAAAGGCTGTTTGAGAAATAAATCGGTTAGCTGAGTTTGAGACGTTCTCTGTGTCTGTTCCTTCTACTGAAAGTTCTTCCAATTTCATCCACCGCAGTCTCAGGTGTAATACAACATGATTAGCTACCACCAGCTCGCCTGCACTCTCACCGTCTTTTCGTACGTGTATTTTGTGCACTGTCGGACACTGTTAGCGCGAACACGACGTCGGCCCTTTTCAGCGTGGGGGATATATACGTGCCAAACGAACAAAGAACATCTGGAAATCACGAAAGACGGCTAGAATTACGCAGTAACACTGGATCAGTAACTACACGTGCTTGTAGGATCAAAGTAAATTGAAGGCCACGTAATCTATTCCGATTTTAAATAAGTAAGCACCGCTTTATTCTTTCTGCTCTGAACGAAGCTGCTTGTTCTACGTTCAAAATATCACCCGCACGCTCGACATCTTTGAGAACAAGTGTCCGATAAAAGCTGCCTCGCAGAGAAAACAATACGAAGAGACACCTTTCATAGCCCACGGACTTTATTCTTTACGTTTTGAATGTTTTTATTCGTTCATGCATGACGGGGTCATTTTCATATAGTGACAGGACTGGCATATTATCAATATATAGGCGTCACCGGAATGCTGCCGAGCCTTGAACACACTCTATATTCCTTTCGATTGTAATTTTGCTTCGAATCGTCGCTTGTTTTTACATACCTGTTGCGGAACACACGTCTGGGACTGAAATGTAGCCAAGTTAAACATCGTTCACTGATGAAGAAAAATGCGCTAACTAAAGCAATTACACTTTTACAGTGTTAATCAAGGTACATACTATTCGGTACGACCCAAATAACAAAAGTGTTCCGTGTTATTTTTCGGCGAAGAGGCAAAATGCACGCGCGTTTTCCCATAGAAATGCACAGGAGCACCGCTAAAGTAGACTGGTTGCTGTCTGCTTCAATTTGCGTCACGGAAGTCGCATAGACACTAGCGCCAGTTGAACCTCGAGCGTAATTTATAATAACTCTATGGACTGAACAGCCGCAATCAGACAAATGAGGTTTATTGTCAGGGCTCAAGGACCCTGCTCGAGAAGGAGAAAAAGACGAAGTGGCATCTAGTGGCCGAGAGTTATAGGTATGACCGGTGTGACAATGAAAGAAGTGAGAAAACAACAATGTGCGCTAGTTAAGTCGTGGGCCCCGCACACCCGGCAGACGTACGTGGTCACGGTCGGAATCAAAATGTTGTTTGTAGGGCAGCTTCCGTAGTACCCCGGCTCGAAAACCGAAAAATATGACCGCATCTTCACGTGGTGAATGATGTTGATTGGGGCGAAGCTCGGGTGGTGCTGATGATACTGCTTTTGGACATAGGTATTGCGGCTTGCTGTCGGCGTTGACGCTTTGCCGCCGTTTCCCGAGCTCTCAACTCCGGGTCCGCTTGGCGTTTTTGACGCTGTGCAGCAGCTTCTTGCGCCCTGGTGTCCGGAGCAGCTTGCTGTCTACGTAGACGCTGAGGTGCTGCATGCCGAGCTTTTCGGTCCTTTTCATTCATGGCAGTAGGAGAATGTGTGGTTTTCTTCTTTTTCGTTTTTTAAGCAGACAGATGGGATGGCATCTCAGAACCACCTACTCTCTTTTCTTCTTTTTCTTTTTTTCATAATTTTTTTCACCTTTTTTTCCAATTTTTTTTGCCCTACACGAGCACGTGAGCATGTGCTCACGTGCTCGTGAGCACGTGATTTCACGAGCAGAAGCACGAGCACCCGACGCCGGCCTACGGCGGACGGACACACGGACATGGCTAGCCCCTAAGGAGCTTCGCACCTAAAAATTGTCTGCCCAGGATGTTATCATACAGCTTGATCTCTGATCCCATGGTCTGCTCGTTGGCCATGTATATTACCAGTGTAGACTTTAATTGGGCGCTATTTAGCCACTGTTCCCTCTCCTGGTCGAGGATCAGTCTTCTCACTTCTGCCACCCTAGCCGACACCTCTATAGGCACAACAAAGACGAACTTCCTTTCTATCTGGTAGAGGCGTTTTCTACAACGGCTCTGCAGCCCAGTCAATTTGGTGTACTTGAACAGTCTCTTCGCCCACGGGCAGTCATCCATACGTAAAAGACGTCCGTCATAAGCTATTTTACATGTCGCGTCTCGAGCTCCTTACGAAGACCAACCCAGGTTTCCCTGAATGGCCTCATTTGCTACAGCCCCATGGCAGCCCAGTGCTTGTTTTCCAATCTCCCTTTGCCTACGTTTCATATGAGCTCGAAAGTCTCTGGCACCATCAGCGCCTCCCGTGGTTGGCTTAGAAACTAAGGGTACGTTCCCTTGAGAAAGCGGCGGCTAATGGGAGTTCGGAAGTGGCGATGCGGCACGCGTTTGCGACTAAACAAAATAAATGGCACTAATATACTTAAATAAGAACTTTTCAGGCTAGGAAAGCGGCTTTATGCTGGAAATCACGTGCTTATATGAGCAGAAGAGGGGATGACTCACGCAGCGGTAACCAGCGGGAAGGAGAAGTCGTGGCGAAATGTTTCGCTAGACTGAACTAGAGGAGGGGTAGTGAGATCAAGCACCGACGCGCACCTCGCATTCAGCAATCGGCGAGCGTGGAAAGGTCCAGCTTTGCGCTGTGGCGCTGCGATAGCATAGGGATGGATAATCAGAGCCTATCCGAGGTTTTCGGCGAGCAAGCTTGGCTTGGCGGCTCAGCTTGGCTGTATGGCAGCGGATAGCTGGCGTCCCGTTCGAAGCTTTCCCGTGTTTAATGCCACTTATGCAAAATAAAACGCGACGCCGATTCGACTAGAACGACGACGACAATGCCAGTAGCGCAGCAAATGCAATGCGAAGCACGCGCTACTACAGCCTCGGCTTTAGTAGCACACTCTCGTGCAGTCGACACAAACAAATGCATCCCTGAGCGTTGGCTTAGCTCGCTATTTCTCTAGTTCTCTCCAGTTCCGCGCAGATGATTCTGCAATGACCGTTATCGTTATTCTTTTTTTTTCAACCAGACGTCATACCCAGTCAATTCCTTAAACCGTCTTGGTCTAGTGGGGAGTTCAGTTTTCGTAGACTTTTTTTCTCCTTCGCCGCGCCTTCCGCATCAAAGATGCTTTGACTGCGATGTTCCGAAAATCATTGCGGTGAGCGAAGCAGGACGGCTAAAATGATGCACAAACACTTTCTGAAACCTGATTCACACGATGCGAGTTCACTTGCATTTTCTAAGTTATGACGTCTTTGGTGCGGCAAAGAAAGCCTGGAGAAACTGCGGTGTTCGACGTAGTCATATACGTCGGGCAGCTTTGCCGGAGTCAGCTGCCAGCCTAACTGCATCATGCGGACTAAGTTAGAAGAAAACTGCGGTCAATATATTTTCTTTTTTTTGTTGTTGCAAATTTGGGATTACGACGTGTACCACGCAGTACTGACACACCACCGCACTCCGCTACGATGCTCATCCAGATCGAAATGGGCAGGGGTGGGGTTTGAACCCAGGATCCCTGGGTTCTGCAGCGCGAGCTTTCGCTCCGCGTGCTCCGAGCTGGTGTGCGCGAGGCGGCGCGGGCCCACTCGGCCACTCGTCACCCGCCACAACGAAACATCATGGAGTGTGTGGAGGACGAGCTGGAGAGCGATATCCGTGATTTTGGACAGTCGAAGCGCGTGGTGGGGGCAGTTTTTTCCGTGAGAACCCAACGCATTTCAGATGAGAGGCAGCCGGAGCTGGATGCTGACGCACAGGCAATAATTTCAACTGACATCGATCAGCAGCTGCAGGCCAATGCCTTCACCATCACCGCTCTCATGACCGACAACCTACCCGTGATGAGTCGAGAACAGCGGAGTAGTTAGTGGAACGAACGGTGGTTCGAAGACATCTTGCCCCGTTTGGGCCGAGTTCCATTTCAAGCAAGCCTTTCGCGTCTCTTCTGCCACGTTCAGATTCCTGGTGGAGTCTTGCAGGTGCCTCCTGGCCGTCGCTCGCCGTCGCGAAGGGGCCAAGGCTGGATACTAGACTAGCGGTTTGTTTTTCTACAATGCACTACTTTCTTGCCAACAGAAAACAAGTGCGCGTCTAATATTACTCCTACCAAAACAATACTAATTTTACGCAGCGTTAATTTCTTCTATTATTTTTACTCCTTGATCACTGCTATCGAGATTACACACTCGGTTTACCGGAGCGAGCTAAGTGTGCTCCCCGAACTCACTTCATCGGAAGTGTGTTTTTCGAGCTGGGTCGCTAAACTCGTTGAAGAAAACATTCTTTGCTTTCTGACGTAGCGGGGGGAGTGACCAAAAGAACGCAGCAAAGTTTCCCCTCCCTGCGCGCTCTCAACTTCGCAACTTTTGACGAAAAATCACCCGCGATCCCTAGGCGGTGGACGAGAGCACGAGACAGCGCGGGGAGACGAGCGTTCACGCCGCTCGCTGTGCGTTGTCTTTGGGCTCTGTAGCGCCGCCGTTGGTACAAACATTCGATCCCGTCATGCCTCGCTCAGACGAGGAGCGAGAGCAGACGACCGGAGTTCGTCTGCTACGATGAGGCATTCGCACAAGAGAACCGGAAGAAAAAGTAGATTTTCTGTTCGAAATCGCGTCCCGCGGGCCACAAACTCAAACGCGAGCGTCAATCGCAAGCGTCTGATATTTCAAGAAGGAAGGAATCGACGACCCGTGTTTTGTTTGCAAAATTTGAGTCGCTATGTTGCCGAGCAGACGCCAAAACCTACCAGTGTGTAATGAAAGGCTCAGGACAAACACAGAGGCCGCGAGATCTCACATCATCCGTGTGCGGGTGAAAAGTGGAACATTCGTCGACAAAGCTCCCACAGCAGAAACCTGAGACGCATTCACTCAGCGTCCGAGAAAGCTAAACATGGAGACGTTGCCCAAGGCTTAAGCAAAGTCATATTCGAACGGCAGCTATCTTGCCCCGTTGTATTAGGGTGTTCTCAACGCCCTCACCAGGAAAATAAAAAAAAATGTTACGAAACGTATTGCTAGATATTCCATCGAACTAGATTTAAGCCGTATACTTTCAGTTGTTCACTCATAATACCATGCTTAAAACGAAGCAACCTCTTGCGCGTACAGTGCCATCAATTTTCTCAAGTGTATGCTGTTTTGTAGTCAGCTGGTTTCGAAATCTTACGCCGTCTGTAGATATCTCTGACAGCCAAGTTGCTTAATTGGACGTCATCGCAAATATAAGTTAACGTTGGAGCAACCAACGTTTATAGATAAACGATGGCAGCGACTACACTCTCGCATTCCCACCCATCACGTCGAACAAAAAAGGAGCTAGTTTCGGTTTGAGGTCGGTACTGTTCTACAACATCTATGACGACAGCATCAGTCTGCATTCGATGCATTCGGCAAGTTCGTTCGGGGCCGGTTCTCCGTGCAGCACTCCGCGGGTGCCATGCATTAGAACTTGCACAGTGCAAGTCTGGATCGCGGATTGGGAGCCCACCACTGGCATCACCGGCAGCCATTGCTTGACTACAGGCAATGCATGGAAGCCTAAGGGAGAAACACGCAAAAGTAGGAAGCTTGTACGCGGTGCTCGAGGGCGAGTATTATACGACGTGCTACGATCTTTATAGCGGGAGCTTGAAGATCAAATAGACATTCGTCAAGCGTTCGAACATCGATTAAAAAAATAAGACCGGAGCACCACCGACTTTGCCGACGTCGCTTGCTTCGGTTGCTAAATAAATGACACGTTCAGCAACTGAAAGGCACGCTCCGAGTTTCAGTTTGCCACGGAAGCCCTCACAACAGTTCAAAGAAAAGTTTTCACCAGAAGTATTATGTACAAGTGGTCAAAACGATGCGAATGTTCCCAGTAAAGGCCTTCTAACTTACCGTTTGCTGAGCTCTGATGACTCCGAGATCACGAATGACTCCAGAATAACTCTCGGTAACCCTTGTCTCATCGAGCACATCACAGTTAACACCCAACAAAGTCGCCCTTGACCCTCAACCACACATTTATTTAGAAAATATGGTATTCTAACGCGTTTAATATTCTTGCCAGCTAGATTAACTGTCATTTGCGGATAATACGATAGAAGTTTCATGGTCGAGAACAACCTACTAAGGTAATAAAATGGAGTTTTCTCGTTTCTCCTATAGCATGCATCAGCTCGTGTCAAGCGATGACTGCCGGTGGTGCTGCTCGACCCAGGCAATACAGGCCTCTATCCGAGATCCAGCCTACTAAGAGATCAGTGGTGCCAGTGCTATTAGACATAAATCGTTTGTTTGCATCGGTACGGGCATACCTGCCGGATGTCGGGACGAGGTGCAAAACCGTACATCCGGCCAATATTGGAGCCCGTTTTCGGCCGAAATTGCCTCGACACTGGCCAAGTAGCGACGTGGTGTTTCGGCAACTCGTTTGTGTAATTTATTTGTTCAGTTATTTTATTGGGTCCCGGGCCACTGTGTACACCCCAAAAAGGAAGTGTACTGTGGTAATTACACCTTTACAAGAGGGGGTATTCTAGTTTTACATGTGGTGTAATTCATTATCACATGTTTTAAGAAAAGTGTTTACATCGTTTTAAGGTCTATCGCTACACTTATTAGGGTGTTATCTATGGCTAGGGTTTGAAGTTTTCTGTTTACACCAGTCTTGTACACGTTACTAAAAAAAGTAATCGATTACAATTACTATTACTCTTAGCTAAAAAGTATTCGATTAGATTACTTGATTACTCGGCAGCAAAAGTAATTGGACATTACTTTAAGAAGTAACCGTTACTTTTCCGATTACTTTAGTGTGTGAAGACTTGCATCTTTAGCGCTCATAACAATGAACTACTTCCAACCTCGAAACCTTGCTTGTCACAAAGATCACGTAGGGGAAATACGGGATCTTGACGTGTATTTTAACTGCCTTTGTTATATTTTGCATCCGCTTTAGACAATTTTCGGTTCTGGTTCTCATATTGGCTGCGAGTAAGTACAGTAAGCAGGATTTTTTTATTTTTTTTATTTCTGTGTCTGTGTGTGTGAGGGGCTAGTTTGAATGAAGGACTTACAATACTACATTCTGCTCCCTCAAACTTTGCCCTGAATGGCCTTTGTCACGCACTGGGGCTGACCTGGGGCTTCCCAATCCCAGTCCCAGCTCGAAAAACAAAAAACGGACATTCCACAGAAACTATAGACCTTTTCTGTGTACTCTCATCCCCAGCCACCTAATAGGCGTATCTGGTGTGGGCGACAAAAAATACTAAAACGTTTCAACCTGTCACTAGTGAAAAAATAAGAGGGAGGCAAAACGATAATGTATGACGGTTACGCTTACATCCTAAGTGTTTTCTACAGGCGTAACGACGGCAAAAATATGTTTTCGCCCATACTCGAAGTGACGACAATTCAAGATGGCGGCACCCTTGAAGAAAAGGTCTATACATACAAAGGGGTTGACCTCGTTTCCTACAGATCCGCAAAAATCTTTTTTTTTCCTGTTAAAAAAGCAAATTTTATTTTTGTCATTTCAGAAAAAAAAAAAAAGACGCGTGTGCGCGGGGGGGGGGGGGAGGTGTCCCGTGGAAAAATAGTAACGGGTACAAGTAATTTTCATTATTTCAAAATGTAATCAGATTACTCTTGTGATTACTACCTGATAAAAGTAATCAACTGATTACAAAATTACTCAAAAAGTAATCGATTACAAGTAATTTGATTACTTGTAATGCGTACGGTACAAGTCTGGTTTACACCGATAAAAAAACCATAAAAGTACGTCGAATTAATTTTTGTAAATTCGGTTTCAACCGAAAAAGGTCAGTCTTAAAGTTCGGCATTTTCGATTTAAACCGATATAAACTGATACAAGTACGTCTAATCCATTTTCTGAAATTCAGTTTTAACCGGAAAAGGTAACTTTGACCTTCCAGTCGTACCGCAGAGCCGTGGCGAAAAAGTGGAAGGAGTGTCAATCGAAACGTGTCCGAATGTCTGGGATATACGGATGCCATCACGATGTTTTGTTTTAATGCGGACATCATCGATCGGAACGTGAAGTCCGAAATGCCCCATGACTTCGCCATGTACGAGCTTGTTTTCAAACTTGTTGAAAGGAAAACTGACTTGATGCAAGCTCTGCATGTTGTGTTGTGCTTTTAAACGTCGCACCGTGTCCCTTTTGGTGGTCACAATTGGTTGATTGGCCGATTTTGGCTCAGGCAGTGCTTCATCTTCTCAGCCTGCCAGTGTCCAGTGTAAGCGTTGAGAGAGCATTCTCGAAGCTCAGGGTCATTTTAACAGGAAAGAAAGACTGGGGATCAACGAGGAAAACCTGGACAAGTACATGTTTGTGTACTACTATAAGATCACGTAATCTTGATGTACTGAAGGCGAAGTTCCATGTTTTAGAGCGCAGCTCTTAGGCGCCCGTTTCCGGCTTGAGCGGCGTCGCCGTCGGCGTAACCGCGCGGTGCATGATGGGTAATTTTCCCCGCTAAATTTAGCGGAAAATTTTCCCCGCTAAATCTAGCGGAAAATTTTCCCCGCTAAATTTAGCGGAAAATTTTTCCTGCTAAATCTAGCGGAAAAATTTCCCCGCTAAATCTAGCGGAACATTTTCCCCGCTAAATCTAGCGGAAAAATTTCTCCGCTAAATCTAGCGGAAAATTTTCCCGCTAATTCTAGCGGAAAATTTTTCTCGCTAAATCTAGCGAAAAATTTTCCTCGCTAAATCTAGCGGAAAATTTTCCCCGCTAAAGCTAGCGGAACATTTTTCCCGCTAAATCTAGCGGGAAATTTTCCTCGCTAATTCTAGCGGAAAATTTTCCCCGCTAGATGTTTTGTAAAAGAAACATTTCACACATTTGACAAATAAAGTGTCCATTTATTTTTCAATGTATCTGTGCCGTTATTCTTTGAGTGATCACGAATATAAGAGCTAGAAGGATCATCTGATCAGGTGTCCGTTGGTGTTTATTTTATATTCACCGAAAAAAGCCGATGAACTTTTGTGCGCGTAAATATACGCCGAAACAAACCAAAAATTGGTTTTTAAAATCAACACCGAAAAAGGTACTGCGAATTTTGAAAAATAGAAACCGAAAACGCGTATCCCTAGTTATGGCACACTTTACTTACATGTATAAAGGTGAGAAAATGTTTAATGTGTATATATCTACCTCTAACTGAAGAAAATCTTCTTCATGTGTTTACATCGCGTGCCGATGAAACGATCTGTCAATGACTCGTCGTTCGATGAACTGATTTGACCGCCAATGAGTGACAACTGTCAGTGGAATTTCTGGAAAAATGTTGCCGGGTACCGGGAGACTCCGCCCTACCAAAGACTTACCCCGGTTCTTGTTTGTTTTCCAACATTTTGAATAGACCGATCTCACCAAGCGTTCGACGCATGCGTGACGCCGCCATTACTGTAGTTCATAGAAGGCAGACGCCAGTTCGCGAGATAGCTCACGCCGCCTCATGCTCTGCTCGCGCAGACCTTCAGCAGGGTTGTCGCGCGTGCAGAAAGACTGCAGCTCCCGCGATGCATGTCGGCAGCGGTGGAGTATTCAAACTAGCTGGTGAAATCGGTCTATTGTATACCAGCTGAATAGTACCTGTTCGGATATTACATATATATATAAAAAACGATGGCAGCTGCAAAAATTTGACAGCCCGGCTCACAGTCATCTGGGAGACTAACAGGTGCTCGTCAGTCGCCACCATGCCTTCAAAGCTACCGGTTCCGAAGAACCTTAGCGCGCAGAGAAGATGTTCCACGGTCATGGTAGGCGTGATTGTCCGCCGCCTCCGGAGTCCGGGCGCCGAACGAAGCTCGTCGTAGAGTCAACGCACAGCGGCTTCCGATAGATGGTACTGCCGCCGAAAGTCGTCGTCGGGGAGTTCAAAGTCCCGGTGGTCTCGGTAGCGACGCCGACGGTGGCGGAATATAAGCTCGGCCGCAGCGTACGCCACCGCCATGTTGACAATGATTAACTTCGCCTCGATCCAAAGCGAAAATTTCAAGCTGAAACCATGGCTCTCCGGAAAGTTCTGAAGCGTCACTTTGACGTTAGCGACAACTTCGACAAACGAGGTTTCTATTCACTTTTTTTTTACACGAACTTTTGAGGGATTGGGAGCGTCAACAGGTTGCATAGGGACAATCTGCAAAGCAATAATCATTGCTTGGCGTGGGGATGTAGGGACAAACAGGCGCTACGTAATCGGCGAAGCCGTTCAATCAGCGGGCTCCTCGCGCCCCTCACGCGCTGCACGCGTGCCTCGATGACCTTTGTTACATTCTGCAGCTCTGAAAGAAATGAGCGTTCTAATGATTGACACCTCACTCGGCGCGACGCACGGTGTAAGTTCATACTCTTCAAGTGAGGACAGCGCGTTCCTCGCGCAGTGCAGATAAAGTTCATTTTCACTCTCTCTTTTTCTCTCTCTCACTATGGTTTCAAGCGGCGCCGGCAGATGACTCGTCGACCCGTGGGCACGGCAAAGACGGTTCGTGCCGCCTCATGGTTCACACGCGCAGAGCTCCGGCGAGGTTGTGGCTCGTGCAGAAAGCCCAAGGTGTACCGGGGTGTCATGGCAACGAAATAATTTGTTTCGCTCTCACACAGTTTTGCCGTTTGGCCGCCGGCAATACTTTCAGCCGCGGCCACGGTGGCCCCGGCATAATGCAGCCTTTCGGATGCTCATCGAACGAACACTTTCTGATTGCTCTCATTCGAAAAAGGAAGAAGAAGTCGAACTTATCGTTGCTGATCCTGAGCTCGTCTCAATATATTTCCTTTTTAATCAAAGTTCTCACCTCCCTGGCCAGCCAAACGCAACATTTTCTTCGAATTGAGTCGATCGCTCATCTGCCATGGCCGAGGCCGGCCCTTCCTCCGGCCAGGACACACCTTCAGTTGAAATGGAAGAATTGCCTATGGGTACGTCAAGTGCTTCGAGCACAATCTCCTACTACGAGAGCATCTCCGACGATCCCGGTGACGATTCCGACCCATATAATCTGGTCCAGAATCGCAAAAAACGCAAAGCTTCCAGCAGCTCCGAGACAAGTAATAAGACCGTCAAAAACACGAAACAAGAACATCCCCACCTCGTAGTGGTACTGAAGCCAAAAGATCCATCCAAAATAATCGCCACAATCAATCCGCTGAAAATCACCGAGAAGCTAGAGATGACTGCCCCAGATGGAATCATCCTCGTCAGGCCAAACCGAAGGCTGAATCTACTTGCTATAGACACGAGAAACAGAGATGCGACAAAAGCTTTGCTTTCACTGACCACCATCGGAGGCATCCCTGTCCAGGCCTACGAGCCTTTTCCCCGTGAATCTGCCATCGGAGTTGTATACGGAGTACCGTCAGACATAAACGACACGGAACTTCAGGTGGCTATACGAGCTACGGCGCCTGTTATCTCCGTTCGTCGGCTAGGCACGTCCCAAGTTGTTAAGGTTGTCCTCAACACAGACATTTTGCCGGAATACATCACGATTGGATATACAAGATACAGGATGGAACCGTTCGTAGAGAAACCTCGCCAATGCTCGAAATGCAATGGGTTTGGACACATTCGAACCGCGTGCACGAAAGAGTCACGTTGCACACGCTGCGGGGGACCACATGAACGCACCGGCTGCAATGCAGACAACCCCCTCTGCACGAACTGCGGCAAAGCTCATGACTCGACATCTCATCTTTGTCCGGCATACCAAAGAGAACAAAAGATATACAAGTACAAGAGCCAAGCTAAAGTTGGCTATGCGTCAGCGAAAGCGGCGCTGCTCTCATCGAAAGAACAACTGACAGAAGAGACCCCTAAAACGACTGCGTCAAAGAAAAACAAACCATCCGCGGCTCAAGAGCTCCCAACGAGCGAAGACTCCTCATCAGCCGAGCCGTCCAACCCGAGACACCCGCAGAAATACGCGAAGAAAAACACGAGTAATCTCCCACTCGACTGGAACAGTGAAGATGAATTTCCAACTCTTCCCACACAAGTTTCAAAATCCACGGATAAATCAGAAGGGAAACCAAACGGCCTGAAAAGAAGTCTACACGACAGCAACCACCAATGTCTGAGGCCAAGATTCAGACAGTTGTCAATGTCATCCGCAATCTTCTTTGCTCTTGGGATTCGCCTATAGCCAAAGCGCTTATTACGTTGATTGATGCTGTCCTTCCATTCGTGATGCTCTGGTGTCACTAGATAAATTACGAAGTGAGGCCACTGTCCTTCAATGGAACGCAAGAGGTTTTCGAAATAGGCTGTCAAATTTTCGGCAATTCCTCTTCAAACATAAATTTCCTGTAGTAGCAATTTCGGAATCAAGAGTAGGACCTAACATCAGATTATCTGGTTATGAACTTCTTCACTCCCACAGAGAAACCGGTCTTAGTAGAGTATTACTCGGCATTCGAAAAGATCTCACATTTATTGAGCACAATATTTCGTCCCATAGGACAAATGAATATATTGCTGTGACTATAAAAAAAGGCGACATCTCATTCAGTGTTATAACTGGTTATATACCTCCTCGAGCAGAATTTGACACTAAGAGACTTGAAGCTATTCTCCAACAAACCCCGTCACCACGTCTTCTGACAGGAGATTTTAATGCTCACCATACACTGTGGGGAAGTACGAAGAATAATGCTCGAGGAAGGGCATTACTTGGAATTACGCTAAACCATGATCTCGTGATACTCAATGATGGAAGTCCTACATTCTTTAAAGGTGCATCAGTGAACAGCCCTCTAGATATTTCGTTTGCATCCTCAAATCTCGCTGAAGAAACTACATGGTTCGCTGACATTGAAACTCACGGAAGTGACCATGCACCTACATACACCACAGTGAGAGGTCTGCGTTGCTCCAAACGGCGCTTCTCGGTACCTTATACCGACTGGGAAATATTTAAAGAAAAAATGGAATCTGTCAGTTCTACGCTCACTGCAACGGAAACCTTTGTGAATGCAATAACGTCTTCCACTTCAGAAGCAACGAAGTCTTTCAACGTGACAAACCCACAGACAACGGTCGATGGAGAATATGAGCGTCTTCGTGCCATCCGTCGAAGGGCTGAACGAAAAGCAAGAAAAACAAAAGAAGTTGAAGATATTCAGGCTTCCAGACGAGCACAAAAACATGTACAGCGGCACTTGGACAAACTTTCAAGAAGACGCTGGAGGTCACTGAGTTCCGGCCTTGATCCCAGGAAGCCAACTACCCGAATATGGCACATCACACGAAGCCTCAGCGTAAGGCCAAAGCAAATTCACCCCTTCAGAGCCATTTCTTTGAGACGCCAAATATCTGAAACAGTCGTGGCAGAAGAGTTCTGCATCAAAATTACAAGCTGCCCCTCCGGTAACAATCACAGCAAGGGTGCACCACCTGGCCACGTCCCTGTAAGTGCATGTAATTCTATGGACGACCGTTTCAACCTAAAGGAACTAGACATAGCACTCGCTACATCCAACACTAAGTCCTGTCCAGGTCCAGATGGCATACGCTACTCAGCCTTACGTCACTTAGGGAAACTGCTAGAATGGCCCTACTCACTTTATTCAATACCTCATGGGAGACTGGCATTATACCCCAAGATTGGAAAATTGCTCGCGTAATACCAATTCTCAAACCAGGGAAACCACCACTCGATATCAATTCCTATCGCCCGATCGCATTAACTAGCTGCATAAGCAAAATAATGGAACGCATGCTGCTTGCACGCATGGAGTGGGATCTTGAAAATAGATGCATTTATCCTTCATCCATGAGTGGTTTCCGACGTGGCAGATGCAGTATTGACAACGTTATAGATCTAGTCTCTAGCATAGAGCAAATGAAATCAGTCAAGCAGGTCACCACTGCAGTATTTGTCGACATAAAAGCAGCCTTCGATTCGGTAGAACACGACGCCATACTTTCCGACATGAAGGCGATTGGTTTCGGAGGACGCTTATTTACATGGATTTCCAGTTACCTTAAAGAACGAAAAGTCTATATATCGACACAAGATGGCAACACTGAATTCCATGAGGTCAAACAAGGGGTTCCCCAAGGTGGGGTTCTCAGCCCAATGCTGTTTAGCATATGCCTTATTGGCCTTCTGAAGATACTCCCTGTTTCTGTACATGTGTCTTTATACGCAGACGATATATGTTTCTGGTCATCGAGCAAGTCTTTATATATAAACAGAGCCAGGCTACAAAAAGCCCTCAACATTGCCGCACGGTACCTTAGCAGCCGAGGCTTGTACATATCACCAGAGAAGTCTGCGGCGTTGGCGTTTACAATGAAGCAAACGTACAGATATCCCATTAACTTAGAAGGAACCCCAATCCCATACGTCTCTGAACATGCATTTTTGGGCGTGACTCTCGATAGGCAAATGACGTGGGGACCCCATATTAAACGGCTAAAGAAAAAGCTCACCTCGTTTACACACATCATCAAGATGATCAGTGGAACCAGATGGGGATGTTCTGTATCGGCTCTGATGGCTCTGTATAACGCTCTATTTGTCGGTCTTATGCGCTACAGTTTGCCAGTCATGCAACGTGTTTCACGGTCTTGTTTTAAAGAACTGGAAAGCGCCCAAGCACAAGCACTTCGTGCCTGCTTAGGATTGCCAAAATGTACCTCCACCTCTGGAACTCTGGCGGAATCTCGAGCGAAATCTCCCGCAATATTAAGGACGCAAGAAACACTGCGAGCTCATCTTCGACACAAAACCAGAGTGTATAAACACCACCTGGTAGACATTGTAAAAAAATAGACCATCATCTGGCTTTGCGCAAGTTATTATGGTACTAGAAGACTATATGCCAAGTTCAATTGAGGCAGCTGCGATTCCACAACATCCACCATGGAAGTACCCTCATTTGGAAATAAGAACAAGCATACCAGGGATCACTAAAAAAAATTCAGCTCCTTCCCCGGTAATTACACAGATATCTCTCGAATATATTCAAAGAACTTACGAGTCGTTTACTCACATCTACACCGATGGTTCTACCATTCCCACATCTTCAACCCTGGGGGTATACATTCCATCCACAGCCACATACATAAAGGCTAAACTAAGCCACGCCACCTCATCAACAGCAACAGAACTAGCAGCTATTCGTGCAGCTGTTGCACACGCGGGCGCTGAAAGCCCACGATGTTGGGCAATACTTGTCGACTCCAGGTCTGCGTTGTACGCTCTTTCTTCGATAAGAAAAGACAACATTAACTCACAACTAGTGCATGATATTTTACAGGCTATTCAGTATGCATCGAATCGGGGACATCACTTCATCTTGCAGTGGATTCCGGGCCACTCCGGGATAATTGGAAACGTGCGCGCCGATAGAGCCGCTAAGGACGCCCACGAGAGCACGATTTCTGTACCTATTCCTTTTTCAAGATCTGATGCCAATCATTTAATCAAATCTATCGGAAATGAAATCTCACTATCTTTATGGGAAAATCCGCAATATCACTATTACAGCCTTCACCGTATTGATCCTAAACTCGAATTCCGGATACCACGAGGACTACCAAGGAAACTTGAGACGGTGTTACATCGTTTGCGGCTCAATGTTGCATATACTAAGTACTATCTTCATAAAATTGGCAAAGCTGAATCTTCCGATTGTTCATCGTGTAGAACAGTTCATAACATCGAACACGTCCTGTGTGCCTGCGGGGATTACAGTATTGAAAGGACCGCACTGAAGACTCGCCTGAAATTAAAGGAAGAGGACCCGGTGGACTTCAAGCTTCTGTTTGGACCCTGGTCTTCCACCACAGATAGTTACAAGGCCACCGAAGCTCTTTTACATTTCATTAAGAAGACACATCTTCAACAAACACTTTAAGGAACTGCAGTCCAGTGTGCTGCAAAGTGAGCCAACACTTGCCAACGCAACAGTAGTGTGAGTGTGTGTGTGTGTATATTGTGTGCGTGCGCATTTGTGTTTTTTTTCTTTTTATCTCTCTATCTTCTTTCTTTGTACTAATTTCTTTGCTATCTTCGTCTATACTATTTCTTTGTATTTTTTTTTAAATTTCATCTTCTTTCACAGCGTAGCAAGCCGGCACAAAGCGCTGGCTGACCTCGCTGTCTTCTTTTCAATAAATGCTGATTTCTCTCTCTCACTTTCTGATTCCTCACGCCGCGCGTTCAGCCCCGACGTGTCCTCACATAAGAGTGTATCTTACACCGTGGCGTGAGGTCAGCGTCGCGAGAGTCAATTTGTGCGTTCCGCAAACTTCGGGCACAAAGTTGTGCTCGACGAGTTTAGCAACCCTGGGTAGATAAACTCGTCGAGCACAACTTTGTGCCCGAAGTTTGCGGAACACGCTAATTGGACTCTCGCGATGCCTGACGTCGCACAGAGCGAGGTGTCAATCATTAGTACAATCATTTCTTTGAGAACGGAAAAATCTAGCAAAGTTCATCGAAGCGCGCGTGCAGCGCTGAGGGGCGCGAGGAGCCCTCTGATTGAACGGCTTCGCCGATGACGTAGCACCCGTTTGTCCCTACATCCCTACGCCAAGGTAAAATTAATGCTTTGCAGATTGTCCCTAGGCGACCTGTTGACGCTCCAAACCCCTCCAAAGTTTGTGTAAAACAAAAAGTGACTAGAAACCTCGTTTGTCGAAGTTGTCGCTGACGTCAAAGTGACGTTTCACAACTTTGCGAGAGCCGTGGTTCGAGCTCGAAATCTTCGCTTCGGATCGAGGCGAAGTTAAACTTTGTCAACACGGCGGTGCCGTACGCTGCGGCCGTGCTTATCTTCCGCCACCGTCGGCGTCGCTACCAAGACCACCGGCACGCCTTTCAAGTTTCGACCCCCCGACAACGACTTTCGGCGACAGTACCGGCTATCGAAGCAGTTGTGCGTTGATTCTGCGACGAGCTTCGTTCGGCGCCCGGACTTCGAGGTGGCGGACAATCGCGTCTACCCTGACCGTGGAACAACAAGTTCTCTGCGCGCTCTGGTTCTTCGGAACCGGTAGCTTTCAAGGCATGGTGGCAACTGACGAGAACCTGTCAGTCTCCCATATGACTGTGAGCCGGGCTGTCAGAGATTTTGCGGCTGCCATCGTTTTTTTTTCCTGTAATATCCGAAGAGGTACTACTAAGCTGGTATACAATTCAGAATGTTGGAAAACAAACAAGAACCGGGGTAATTCTTGGGTAGGGTCGAGTCTCCCGGCAGCTGGCAGAATTATTTCCCCGAAATTCTACTGGCAGCCGTCACTCATTGGCGGTCAGATCAGTTCATCGAACGACGTGTCAACGACAGATCGTTTCATCGGCACGCGATATAATCACATGAAGGAGATTTTCATCACCCTTAAAAATGTGTCATTGTTTAAACACGTTTCTTAAAACGTGTGATAATGCAGTACACCTTTTTATATAGGTGTAACACTACAATACTCCTTCTTGAAAAGGTGTAATTACCGCAGTACACTTGTTTTCGGGTGTCCATAGTGGCCCGGGACCCAATTAAATGACTGAACAAATAAATTACACAAACGAGTCGCCGAAACAGCACGTCGCTACTTGGCCAGTGTCGAGACAATTTCGGCCGAAAACCGGCTCCAATATTGGCCGGATGTTCGGTTTTGCACCTCGTCCCGACATCCAGAAGATACGGGCGTACCGATGCAAATAAACGATTTATGTCTAATAGCACTGGCACCACTTGATCTCTCGGTAGGCTGGATCGCGGATACAGGCCTGTAGTGTTGGAATCGAGCGGCACCACCGGCAGTCATCGCTTGACACGATCTAATGCATGCTATAGGAGAAACGGGAAAACTCAATTTTATTACGTTAGTAGGTTGTTCTCGATCATGAAACTTCTATGGTGTTTTCCGCAAAAACCAGTTAATATTGTGGGCAAGAATATTAAACGCGTTAGAATACCAATCTTTTTAAATAAATGTTGTGTGGTTGAGGGTCAAGGGCGACTTTGTTTGGCGTTAACTGTGATGTGTTTAATGAGACAAGGGTTACCGGAAGGTATTATGGAGTCATACATGATCTCGGAATCATCAGAGCTCAGCAAACGATAGGTTAGAAGGCCTTCACTGGGGACATTCGCATCGCTTTAACCGCTTGTACGTAGTACTTCAGATGAAAGCTTTTTTTAACTGCTGTAAGGGCTTCCGTGACAAACTGAAACTCGGAGCGTGCTGTTCAGTCGCTGAACGTGTCATTTATTTAGCAACCGAAGCAAGCGACGTCGGTAAAGTCGGTGGTGCTCCGGCCCATTTTTTTAAAATAGATGTTCGAACGCTTGACGAATTTCCAAGCACCCGATATAATGATCGCAGCACGTCGTAAAATACTCGATCTCGAGCACCGCGTACAAGCTTCCTACTTTTGCGCGTTTCTCCCTTAGACCTGCGTGTATTGCCTGTTGTCAAGCAATGGCCGCCGGTGATGCCAGCGACGGGCTTCCGATCCGCGATCCAGACTTGCACCGTGAGAGTTCGAATGCATTGCACCCGCGGAGCGCTCCACGGAGAACTGGCCCCGAACGAACTTGCCGAATGCACCGAGTGCAGACTGATGCTGTCGCCATAGATGTTGTAAAAAAGTACCGACCTCAAACCGAAACTAGCGGCTTTTTGTTCGACGTGATGGGTGGGAATGCGAGAGTGCAGTCGCTGCCATCGTTTATCTATAAACGTTGGTTGCTGCAACGTGGAACTTACATTTGCGATGACTTCCTATTTAGCAACTCGGCTGTCAGAGATATCTACAGACGGCGTAAGTTTCCGAATCCAGCTGACTACAAAACAGCATACACTTGAGACAATTGATGGCATTGTACGCGAAAAAGCATGCTTCGTTTTAGGCATAGTATTAGGAGTGAACCACTGAAAGGGTACGGCTTAAATCTAGTTCGTTGGACTATCTAGCAATATGTTTGCAATACTTTTATTTCCCTGTTGAGGGCGTTGAGAACGAGAGCTTTCTCAAACAAAATACGACGGGGCAAGATAGCTGCCGTTCAAACATGACTTTGCTGAAGCCTCGGGCAATGTCTCCGTGTCTATCGTTCCCGGACGCTGAGCGAATGCGTCACAGGTTTCGGATGTGGGAACTTTGTCAAAAATGTTCCACTTTTCACCCGCACACGAATGATGTGAGATCTCGCGGCCTCTGTGTTAGTCGCGAGCCTTTCAGCACACACTGGCAGGTTTCAGCGTCTGTACGACAACATAGCGACTCCAATTTTGCATATAAAGGACGGGTTGTCGATTCCTCCCTTTGCGAAATATCAGACGCTTACAATTCAAGCTCGCGTTTGAGCTTGTGTCCCGCAGGACGCGATTTCGAGCAGAAAATATACGTTTTCGTTCGGTTCCGCTGTGCGAATGCCTCATCGTAGCAGACGAATTCCCGTCGTCTGCTCTCGATCCGCGTCTCAGCGAGGCATGACGGGATCGAATTTCGGCCCAATGGCACTACAGAGCCCAAAGACAACGCGCGGCGAGCGGCGTGAACGCTCGCCTCCCCGCGCTGTCTCGTGCTCTCGTGCACCGCCTAGGGATCGCGGGGGATTTTTCGTCAAAAGTTGCGAAGTTGAGCGCGGGCAGGGAGGAGGAAACTTTGCGGCGTTCTTTGGTCACTCCCCGCTACGTCAAAATGCGAAGAATGTTTTATTCCACGAGTTTAGCGACCCAGGGCTGGGGATTTAGCTCCAGGATCACTGGAGTCTGCAGCGCAAGCTTTCTCTCCACGAACTCCAATCTGGTGTGCGCTAGCCCACTCGGCCACCGATACCCCTTAATAAAGACACGTTAACAAGACACGTTGAAAAAAATTAAACGTTTACGATTCTCTGTAATGCCGAATTGGAGCGCAGCTCTTAAGGAAGAGGAGGGAAGCGTACGAAGGGAGGATGATGCAGCTGCTCCTCCCTCCGTACATTTCCATACTCCCCTGCTGCTCCAATCCCAGTTAGCGGAAAATTTTCGCTAAATTTCCCGCTAAATTTAGCGGGGAAATGTTCCCGCTGAATTGACGCAGTGACGTCTCATGACACATCACTTGAAACTCTAAGTGTGATGTCCCGTGACGTCAGACGGGTAAAATGTTTTAGCTATATTTAGCTGGAAAATATCCTTAAAATTTTTGCGGAAAATTTTACCCTCATGACGTAACATGTGACGACACAGTGACGTCACGTGTGACGTCATTTTGGAAACATTCCATAATGCAACGCGCGGTTACGCTGACGCCGACGCCGCTCAACTCGGAAACAGGTGCCTACTTCGTTTCATCTTATGTTGTACCGCAGCGAAGGCTAGAAGGGCGAGCTCGTACCTTTGGCAGTTGCCCCAATGCACGAGAGCTCGTGCCGCCGATATCAACCCCAGAGCAAGGAGCTCCCGCTTGTAGGCTTTTTACGGCACATCGTAAGGTTGAAATAGAGTATTCGCGACGTGAGCGATTGAAAGCGTCGATGTGGTCGGCCCACGACAATTGGCAGAATGCTGACTATGACGTCAGCAAAGGATGTCTCATCGACGGAAATAAAAGGAATGTTAGAACTTCAATTTTGACGGTGTTGGCAGTGTTGCTTTGAGACCGCAATGATTTCAGGCTTCCACCATGCCCTTTACAAACACCATCGAACTTGTTGTTCACCAGGTAATGATGTCACGAAAGGCAACCAAACGAGGGCGCCAGCGAAGCATCTCGCCGCTAATACGAGCTGCGCTCTAAAACAACATTACAATAACAAAAATTATTTACGCCAATTGGATGATTCTGATTGGTCATCACAAGGCAAGATAATGAAAGAAGCATATCCAACTTTGGCGTTCCGTAATCACCAACTGTTCGGTTCATTGCTGGCCACTCATGTTAAAAAGTTACCAGAAAGGGGCTGGTCACGGACGGGTCCTTTTATCCCTGACCACCGATGACAAAAATGTGTCTGGTAAGAGGCAAATCACCAACTGTTTGGTTCATTGCTGGCCACCCATGACAAAGAAGTTACAAGAAAGGGGCTGGTCACAGACTGGTCGTTTCATCCCTGGGCACCGATGACAAAAATGTGTCTGGGAAGAGGCCAATCACCAACTGTTCGGTTCATTGCTGGCCACCAGTGACAAAATATTACGTGAAAGGGGCTGGTCACAGACAGGTCGCTTCATCCCTGGCCACCGATGACAAAAAATTGTCTGGTAAGAGGCCAATCGCCAACTGTTCAGTCCATTGCTGGCCAACCATGACAAAAAAGTTACAGAGAAAGAGGCTGGTCACTGACTGCTCGTTTGATCCCTGGCCACCGATGACCAAAATGTGTCTGTTAAGAAGCCAATCACCAACTGTTTGGTCCATTGCTGGACAATCATGAAAAAAGTTACCAAAAAGGGGCTAGTCAAAGACTGGTGTTTCATACATTGCCCCGATGACAAAAATGTGTCTAGAAAGAGGCCAATCACCAGCAGTTCAGCCCATTGTTGGCCACCAATGACAAAAAAGTTAGCAGAACGGCTGGTCACAGACTGGTCGTTTCATCCATGGCCACGGATGACCAAAATGTGTCTGGTAAGAAGACAATTACTAACTCTTTGGTCCATTGCTGGCCACCCATGACAAACGTTTACAAAAAATGAACTGGTCAAAGACTGGTCGTTTCATACCTTGCCCCGATGACAAAAATGTGTCTGGTAAATGGCCAATCACCAACTGTTTTGTCCAATGCTGGCCACCCATGACAAAAAAGTTACCAGAAAGAGGCTGGTCACAGACTGGTCGTTTCATCCCTGGCCACCGAAGTCAAAATTGTGTCTGGTAAAAGACCGACCACCAACTCTCCGGCCCATCGCTGGCCACCCATGACCAAGAGTTACCACAAAGGGGCTGGTCACAAACTGGTCGTTCATCCCTGGTCACCGATGAGAAAATTGTGTCTAGTTAGAGTCCAATCACTCAAATGTTCGGCCCATTGCTGGCCACCCATGACAAAAAGTTACCAGAAAGGGGCTGGTAACAGACTGGTCGCTTCATCCCTGGCCACCGATGACAAAAATGTGTCTGGCAAGGGTCCAATCACCAACTGTTCAGTCCACTGCTGGCCACCGATGACAAAACGTTACGAGAAAAGGGCTGGTCACAGACTGGTCACTTCATCCCTGGCCACCGATGACAAAAATGTGTCTGGTAAGAGGCCAATCACAAACTGTTCAGTCCATTGCTGGACACCCATGACAAAAAAGTTACCAGAAAGGAGCTGGTCACAGACTGGCCGTATCATCCCTCTCCACCGATGTCAAAAATGTGTCTGTTTAAAGGCCAATCACCAACTGTTCGGCCCATAGATGGCCACCCATGACAAAAAGTTACTAGAAAGGGGCTGGCAAGAGAGTGGTTGTTTCATCCCTGGCCACCGATGAGAAAAATTTGTCTGAGAACAGGCTAATCACCAACTGTTTTGTCCATTGATAGCCACCCATGACAAAAAGTTACCAGAAAGAGGCTGGTCACAGACTGGTCGTTTCATCCCTGGCCACCCGATGACAAAAATTTGTCTGGTAAGAGGCCAATCACCAACTGTTTTGTTCATTTCTGGCCACCCTAGACAAAAAAGTTACCAGAAAGTGGCTGGTCAAAGACTGGTCGTTTCATACCTTGCCCCGATGACAAAAATGTGTCTGGTAAATGGCCAATCACCAACTCTTTTGTATGTTGCTGGCAACCCATGACAAAAAAGTTACCAGAAAGAGGCTGGTCACAGGCTGGTCGTTTCATCCCTGGCCACCGATAACAAACATGCGTCTGGTAAGAGGCCAATCACCAACTGTTCGGTTCACTGCTTTACACTCCTGACAAAAAGTTACCAGAAAGGGGCTGTTCACAGACTGGTCGTTTCATCCCTGGCCACCGATGACAAAATGTTTCTAATAAGGGGTCTATAACCAACTGTTCGGTTCATTGCTGGCCACCCATGAAAAACGTTACCAGAAAGGGGATGGTCACAAAGTGGTCGTTTTATCCCTGGCAACCGATGACAAAACTGTGTATGGCAGAGGCCAATAAACAACTGCTGGGCCCATTGCTGGCCACCCATGACAAAAGAGTTACCAGATAGGGGCTGGTCAATGACTAGTCGTTACATTTCTGGCCACAGATGAAAACATGTGTCTGTTAAGAGGCCAATTACCAACTGTTTGGTTCATTGGTGGCCACCCATGACAAAAAAAAGTTACCAGAAAGAAGCTGATCACAGACTGGTCGTTTTGTCCCTGGCTACCGATTGACAAAAATGTGTCTGGTAAGAGGCCAATCATCAACTGTTCGCTCTATTGCTGACCACCCATGACAAAAAAGTTACCAGAGAGGGGCTGGTCAAAGACTGGTCGTTTCATCCCTGGCAACCGATGACCAAACTGTGTCTGGTAAGATGCCAATTACCAACTCTTTTGTGCATTGCTGGCCACCCATGACAAAAAGTTACCAAAAAGGGGCTGGTCAAAAACTGGTTGTTTCATACCTTGCCCCGACGACAAAAATGTGTCTGGTAAATTGCCAATCACTAACTGTTTTGTCTAGTGCTGGCCACCCATGACAAAAAAGTTACCATAAAGGGGCTGGTCACAGACTGGTCGTTTCATCCCTGGCCACCGATAACAAAAATGTGTCTGGTAACAGGACAATCACCAACTGTTCGGTTCATTGCTGGCCACTCATGTCAAAAAAGTTACCAGAAAGGAGCTGGTCAGACTGGTCGTTTCATCCCTGGCCGCCGATGACAAAAATGTGTGTGGTAGGATACCAATCACCAACTGTTCGGTGTTGTGTTCATCATGTTTCGTTATCACTTCCTTTTCTTCTCTGTGTTGTCCTATCTCATCATTCTTTCTCTTCCTTGTTTTCTTTGATATAATTGGAATGTCTCGTGATATAAAACAGTCTTCCTGAGAGCTCCGACTGGACTGGTCGTTCTTGACACACGTCCCCACACCCGGGGACTCTACATTCATTTCTGGCGACGAGGAGGTCCCTTGGCCTTACCGTTCTCCTGGGCAAGCAACGGCTCGGTCTCCAATTTCGTCGGTCGGCCCGCCCCGACGAGTGATCCTCCTGGACAAGCCTGCTTCGTCCCAGCGACAATCAAGATGGCGGCTGAATAGAACGGCCTCCATTCACAGTCAACTCGACAATGGCGTCTGGTGGACGACTTCCTCCGGAGTTCTTGGCGAAGCCGGGTCCTCCGCCCATTCCATGGGAACAGTGGATTCGGATGTTCGAGCGATATTTGTTGGCCACTGGTGCTCGAGACTACGACCCAGAGCGTCGGCAAGCCATGCTGCTCAGCTGTCTCGGCCAGACCGGTCAGCAAATATTCGACTCTCTACCAATGCCACAGCTTGCTGTTGAACAGGCGCCAGCAACGTCGGCAACAGCAAGCGGCGGAGATGCTGTCGGTCAACCTGCGACAAACGTCTACTCAGAGACCGTAAGGCTTCTAGAAGCAGAGTTCACGCAGCCTACGAACGTAACTCTGCAACAGCTTAAATTTCACAGTCGCAAACAACAAGAGGGTGAGTCGCTCAAAGACTTCCTGTCGGCGCTTCGAGCACTTGCGATTCCGGCCAACTTCGGAAACCAAACCCAAGAGCAGGTTCGGAAGCAGTTTATGATTGGCGTCGCGTCGACCGAAATTCAGGAGCGTATGGTTCTGGATGCCGCTCTTCCATTTGACGTGGTCATCCAGACAGTTCTGAACCTTGAACGCTCACGACGTGAGGTGCGAGAATGGGCGTCAATGACAACTCCGCCTGCGAACGCTCAAGCGACTTGTCAGGTTACCACCAGAAACAGGGTCTTTGAAGCAAGATCACCGGCAAGAGAAGACTTTTCAGGGCAACGGTCTCTGCCGTCTTCAAGAAATGAGCCACCTCGGGAGGTACAGCGCCGGTACAGTAGTCGTTCTTCCAGGCACCAGCCGGCAGACAGGCGAAGATCGTCCTCCCGGAGCGTGCGTGACAGACAGTCCTCGACTGCTCCGTTCTGTACAGCCTGTGGCGGTACCGGTCGCGACCAATCTTATGGAGGTGGACACTCAGGATTCATACAGTCGTCGGACCGCAGAATGGTCCAGTTTGCACCATCAACTTCTTCGCAGCAAGACTTCGCGAGACACCAGTCTCCCCGACAGGACTATACCAGAAGTCATGGGCGCACGTGCTCCAATTGCGGTCACGGCTGGGAACGTTGCCGGAGCTATGACACCTGCCCAGCACGGAACCTTTGCTGCTACAACTGTGGCCGTCGAGGTCATTTCGGCGATGTTTGCAGAAGCGTGCGCAGAGCTTACTCTCAACGGCGCCGGCGCGAAGAAGTTGAACAAATTCTATCGGATTTTGAGGACGACGATGAAGCAGGGCTCGTAAATCACATTACGGGAGCCTCTAAAACGCGTATTTTTATCAGCGTCAAAGTGTTTGGGACACCACTGTCATTCTTGTTAGATACGGGATCGTCCGTTTCTATAATGGACAAGTCCACATTCACACAGCGATTCGCCAGTGATGCAAAAGTCGTGCCACCACCTGTTACATTACTGAACTTTTCCCGTGAACCCATCAACGTCCTGGGTGCCTTCACGGCTACAGTAATGTTCAAGACGCGACAGGCACAAGTCTTGTTTTACATCGCAGACAGAGGCACGTCGCTACTTGGCATGGACGCTATAGCGGCACTGGACATTCAAGTGAGTGGCGCAACCAAAACGTGCTTCTACACGGAGACCGGTGAACTTGACGAAGCGTCATCGAGCCCGCCAGATCCTTCTCTGTTACAAACACAGGCTGCTGACATCATAGAAGGTCGACAACCAGACTCTTCAACATCAACCGGCGTACCGTCACCACCGGATGACTTTTCGGCGGCGCTGGAGGAAGAGTGGGCGGCTCGTCAACAGCCGCAGGCACAAGCGACAGTGATGCCACCGTCTGCAGCTACGCCGGCAAAGCCTGCATCTATACAGCCGAAACTTCCACCGTGTCTCCAGCACTTTAATCATCTGTTCACCCCTGGCCTGGGTAGAGTCAAGGGAATCGAGTGCAAGGTGAGAATTCGTCCTTCAGTTCCACCTGTCAAACATCGCATGAGGCGAATTCCACAAACTGCTCGCCAACCTGTTTCGGAAGAGATTAAGCGTCTCGAAGACGCAGGGGTCATTGAACGCATCAATGCCTCAGAATGGGTGTCACCCATTGTGGTAGTACAGAAGAAGGACGGAACCATTCGGATGTGCGTGGACCTCCGTAGCGCAAACAAAGCGGTGGTAATTGACAGCTACCCCCTCCCACACATCGAAGAGCTACTGAATGCGCTTCACGGCGCACATCACTTTTCAAAATTGGACCTTGCAGCAGCATACCACCAAGTGCCCTTACATCCCGACAGCCGTGATATCACAGCGTTCATCACACACGAAGGGCTGTTTCGCTTTAAGCGAGTATGTTTCGGCTTGGCTTCCGCACCAGCAATTTTCCAAAATATGATGTCCAAGATCCTGCATGGTTGTCAAGGTGTTTTGTTTTACCTTGACGACATTGTCGTGTTCGGCAGGACCCCACAAGAACATCTGGAACGCCTGCGGGAAGTGCTCCAACGGATTTCTGACGTGGGCTTGAAGCTGAACAACAAGTGTGTTTTTGACGTCACAGAACTTTCGTTTCTGGGACACAAAGTTAGTGGAGCCGGAATCGCTCCTTTGCAACCAAAGGTGGATGCCCTGCAGGCTGCTCCCATTCCAACAGATCTGATGCAACTGAGATCGTTTCTCGGGATGGTTGAATACTATTCTCGTTTCCTACCCCATCTGGCTTCAGAGGTGGAACCCCTGCGTAGGTACCTCCGAAAGGACACGCCTTTCATTTGGGATCAAGATGCGGACCAGAGCTTCCGGCGTGTGAAGAGGTTGCTGTCATCTGCAAAAACTCTCAAGATGTTCAATCCAGGCCTGCCCATCATCGTAGCCACGGATGCTTCCGCCTATGGACTTGGAGCAGTGCTGCAGCAGCTTCACGGCAAGGAAGTTCAGACTGTCGCCTTCGCTTCACGTACGCTCACCCCGGCTGAGCGCAAGTATTCCACGGGAGAGCGAGAAGCCCTTGCCTGCTTGTGGGCGTGTGAGAAATGGCACGCCTACCTGTGGGGTCGCCGTTTCACCTTACGCACAGACCACCAGGCTCTCGCGTCCTTGTTGAGCACGCGAGGAACTGGACTTCGTCCACTCCGAATCACTCGGTGGTCGACACGCCTCCTGAAGTATAACTTCCAAGTGGAATACCAGCGGGGCAGCGAAAATCAGGTCGCGGACGCACTTTCCAGGCTCCCTGTACCAGCTGACGAAGGTGGCACAGATTTCGACGAAGAGATCGTGTCTTTCACCGCGCTGGAAGGCGAATGCATCACAAAGGCTCAGCTTCAACAGGAAACAGCTGACGACCCGGAACTCACCGCCGTGATGTCGTTTATCACATCGGAATGGCCACCATGGAGGGAGTCGTCTTCTGACGAAGCCATCTTCTACAGCATCAAAGACACGCTCTCTGTGTACGATGGTCTACTGCTACGGGGCGATCAGTTCGTCGTTCCTGCGAGCATGAGAAAACCACTCATCGCGCGAGCGCACGAGGGTCACCCAGGCATCGTTAGGACACAGACTCGCCTTCGTGATCTCTATTGGTGGCCACGCATGAACGCGGACGTAAAAGCGGCAGTACAAGCATGTGGTGTTTGCAGAACCGCTGACAAGAGCGCGAAGACATCGCCAACACCCTTGCAACCAGTCCCACTGCCTGAGCGGCCGTGGTCAAAGGTCGGCATTGACATTGTCGGTCCCTTCGAGAGAGCACCACCGGCTTTCCGCTATGTAATCACGATGGTCGATTACTTCTCCAAGTGGCCGGAAATACAGTTCTGCCCTAACGTTACCACAAAGACTGTGACAAATTTTCTGCACATGGTCTTCACGCGCGAGGGGTATCCAGAGAGTGTCGTAAGTGACAACGGGCCCCAGTTTACGTCCGAGGAGTTTAAGAATTTCCTGGCTCATCGTGGTATAAAGCACCAGCTGGTCTCGAACTACCACCCGCAAGCCAATGGGCAAGTTGAAAGATTTAATCGCACATTCAAGTCCTACGTACAGTGTGCTTCACTCGAGAACCGATCGCTACAAGCTGCTGTTCTCGACTACATTTTCATTTACCGGTGTACACCGCACGCTACTACGGGACTTTCTCCCGCTCTTCTCCTCCACGGTCGCAAGCCGCGCAACAGGCTACACATCCTTGGACTTTCGTACACGGAGTTCCTTAAGAACCCTATGGAGGAAATGCAGCGAATGCGCGACCGCGTACGGCAACGACAAGAGAAGAGCGGTTGTTACACTGACGGAAGACGGGCGGCCAAGACACCGCGTTTTAGAGTGGGTGATCTTGTTAGAGTAAAGAAGCCGGGCCACATACGCAAGGGAAGCCCAGCGTTCACTCCTCCTATGCGAATAATCAAGCAGGTCGGGAGATGGACGTACCGACTTGAGGATGGCAGGGCGTGGAACGCTTCAAAGTTGTCGGTCGTTCCAGAGCCTGAGACGATCACGCAGAATCAGAACAGGCCAGCAACGAGGAACGATACACTTGGACAGCCCACTTCAAGTGAAGCTAAAAGAGTTCCTCAAGGTGTAACCCCTACCGGAGGTGCAAGATGGTGCCACCATGACTGGCAGCCAACCGCTGCTACTCCCACGCAGTCGCAGCGAAACCAGCACCGACCACACATACAGCCTTCCACGACTAGTCCGATACGGTGGCAAAGACAACAGCGTCGACCATATACACCGCCACCCTTCGAGACCCCAAGACACCCATATGAACTCAGGATGGAGCCATGTGCAACGCCGTCGGGACGTGGCTCGGGACAAAGGGAACAGTCGCCGGTCGGTGAGCCTTTCCCCTTCGGAGGGGCAGCGCATTCGCCAGACACTGTAATGGAAACGCCCCGACTGCCAGGACTGCAAAGGCCACGTCGAAACCGTCGACCACCTTTGTACTATGGCGATTTTGTTTGATTAACGAAGTGTACATAGGAGTTCATGAAAATCGATGCGTGTAAGTAAGTGTGATTATCTTTAAAGTTCCTGGCCAGGAACACCTAAGTTTGAATGATGTGAATGTGTTTCGATGTAATAACTGTATTGTTCGCATGCGTGTTGAAACTGTGTTGACATATGTAACTGATGGTGTGTTGTTTATGTATCTTGTACGCTATGTTCTATTTCTATCCTTCTCTTTTTTCTCGGCTGTATTATATTCACTTTTAGTTTTCTTTACTTGTCATTTAAGGGGGGAGAAATGTTGTGTTCATCATGTTTCGTTATCACTTCCTTTTCTTCTCTGTGTTGTCCTATCTCATCATTCTTTCTCTTCCTTGTTTTCTTTGATATAATTGGAATGTCTCGTGATATAAAACAGTCTTCCTGAGAGCTCCGACTGGACTGGTCGTTCTTGACACACGTCCCCACACCCGGGGACTCTACATTCGGTTCATTGCTGGCCACTCATGACAAAAAGTTAGCAGAAAGGGGCTGGTCGGACTGGTCGTTTCATCCCTGGCCACCGATGACAAAAATGTGTCTGGTAGGATACCAATCACCAACTGTTCGGTACATTGCTGGCCACCCACAACAAAATAAGTTACCAGAAACTGGCTGGTCACACACTGGTCGTTTCATTCCTAGTCACCGATGACAAAATTGCGTCAGATAAAAGGCAAATCACCAACGGTTCGGTCCAATGCTCTCCGCCTATGAGAAAAAAGTTACCTGACAGGGGCTGGTCACAGACTCGTCGTTTAATCCCCGACCACCGATGACAAAGACGTGTCCGGTAAAAGGCCAGTCACCAACTGTTTGGTCCATTGCTGGCCACCCTTGACAATAAAGTTGCGAAAAGGGGCTTGTGGTAGACTGGTCGTTTCATCCCGGGCCAACGATGACAAAAATGTATCTGGTAAGAGGCCAGTCACCAACTGCTGGGTTCATTGCTGGCCACCCATGACAAAAAAGTTACCAGAAAGGGGCTGGTCACAGACTGGTCGTTTCATCAGTGGTCACCGATGACAAAATGTACCTGGTAAGGGGCCAATCACCAAATGTTCGCTCCATTGCTGGCACCCAGACAAAAAGTTAGCAGAAAGGGGTTGGTCACAGACTGGTCGTTTGACCCCTGGACACCGATAGAAAATGTGTCTGGAAAGAGGCCAATCACGAACTGTTGGGTCACAAGCCGGCCACCCATGACAAAAACGTTACCAGAAAGGGGCTGGCCACAGACTGGTCGTTTCATCCCTGGCCACCGATGCCAAAAATGTGTCCGGTAAGAAGCCAATCACCAACTGTTCAGTCCACTGCTGGCCACCGATGACAAAACGTAACGAGGAAAGGGCTGATCACAGACTGGTCGCTTCATCCCTGGCCACCGATGACAAAAATGTGTCTGGTAAGAGGCCAATCACAAACTGTTCAGTCCATTGCTGGACACCCATGAAAAAAAGTTACCAGAAAGGAGCTGGACACAGACTGGCCGTATCATCCCTCTCCACCGATGTCAAAAATGTGTCTGTTTAAAGGCCAATCACCAACTGTTCGGCCCATAGATGGCCACCCATGACAAAAAGTTACCAGAAAGGGGCTGGCAAGAGAGTGGTTGTTTCATCCCTGGCCACCGATGAGAAAAATTTGTCTGGTAAGAGGCCAATCACCAACTGTTTTGTTCATTTCTGGCCACCCTAGACAAAAAAGTTACCTGAAAGTGGCTGGTCAAAGACTGGTCGTTTCATACCTTGCCCCGATGACAAAAATGTGTCTGGTAAATGGCCAATCACCAACTGTTTTGTATATTGCTGGCAACCCATGACAAAAAAATTACCAGAAAGAGGCTGGTCACAGACTGGTCGTTTCATCCCTGGCCACCGATAACAAACATGCGTCTGGTAAGAGGCCAATCACCAACTGTTCGGTTCACTGCTTTACACTCCTGACAAAAACGTTACCAGAAAGGGGCTGTTCACAGACTGGTCGTTTCATCCCTGGCCACCGATGACAAAATGTTTCTAATAAGGGGTCTATAACCAACTGTTCGGTTCATTGCTGGCCACCCATGAAAAACGTTACCAGAAAGGGGATGGTCACAAAGTGGTCGTTTTATCCATGGCAACCGATGACAAAACTGTGTATGGTAGAGGCCAATAAACAACTGCTGGGCCCATTGCTGTTCACCCATGACAAAAGAGTTACCAGATAGGGGCTGGCCAATGACTAGTCGTTACATTTCTGGCCACAGATGAAAAAATGTGTCTGTTAAGAGGCCAATTACCAACTGTTTGGTTCATTGGTGGCCACCCATGACAAAAAAAGTTACCAGAAAGAAGCTGATCACAGACTGGTCGTTTTGTCCCTGGCTACCGATGACAAAAATGTGTCTGGTAAGAGGCCAATCATCAACTGTTCGCTCTATTGCTGACCACCCATGACAAAAAAGTTACCAGAGAGGGGCTGGTCAAGGACTGTTCGTTTCATCCCTGGCAACCGATGACCAAACTGTGTCTGGTAAGATGCCAATTACCAACTCTTTTGTGCATTGCTGGCCACCCATGACAAAAAGTTACCAAAAACGGGCTGGTCAAAAACTGGTTGTTTCATACCTTGCCCCGACGACAAAAATGTGTCTGGTAAATTGCCAATCACCAACTGTTTTGTCTAGTGCTGGCCACCCATGACAAAAAAGTTACCATAAAGAGGCTGGTCACAGACTGGTCGTTTCATCCCTGGCCACCGATAACAAAAATGTGTCTGGTAACAGGACAATCACCAACTGTTCGGTTCATTGCTGGCCACTCATGACAAAAAAGTTACCAGAAAGGAGCTGGTCAGACTGGTCGTTTCATCCCTGGCCACCGATGACAAAAATGTGTGTGGTAGGATACCAATCACCAACTGTTCGGTTCATTGCTGGCCACTCATGACAAAAAAGTTACCAGAAAGGAGCTGGTCAGACTGGTCGTTTCATCCCTGGCCACCGATGACAAAAATGTGTGTGGTAGGATACCAATCACCAACTGTTCGGTTCATTGCTGGCCACTCATGACAAAAAGTTAGCAGAAAGGGGCTGGTCGGACTGGTCGTTTCATCCCTGGCCACCGATGACAAAAATGTGTCTGGTAGGATAACAATCACCAACTGTTCGGTACATTGCTGGCCACCCACAACAAAATAAGTTACCAGAAACTGGCTGGTCACACACTGGTCGTTTCATTCCTAGTCACCGATGACAAAATTGCGTCAGATAAAAGGCAAATCACCAACGGTTCGGTCCAATGCTCTCCGCCTATGAGAAAAAAGTTACCTGACAGGGGCTGGTCACAGACTCGTCGTTTAATCCCCGACCACCGATGACAAAGACGTGTCCGGTAAAAGGCCAGTCACCAACTGTTTGGTCCATTGCTGGCCACCCTTGACAATAAAGTTGCGAAAAGGGGCTTGTGGTAGACTGGTCGTTTCATCCCGGGCCAACGATGACAAAAATGTATCTGGTAAGAGGCCAGTCACCAACTGCTGGGTTCATTGCTGGCCACCCATGACAAAAAAGTTACCAGAAAGGGGCTGGTCACAGACTGGTCGTTTCATCAGTGGTCACCGATGACAAAATGTACCTGGTAAGGGGCCAATCACCAAATGTTCGCTCCATTGCTGGCACCCAGACAAAACGTTAGCAGAAAGGGGTTGGTCACAGACTGGTCGTTTGACCCCTGGACACCGATAGAAAATGTGTCTGGAAAGAGGCCAATCACGAACTGTTGGGTCACAAGCCGGCCACCCATGACAAAAACGTTACCAGAAAGGGGCTGGTCACAGACTGGTCGTTTCACCCCTGGCCACCGATGCCAAAAATGTGTCCGGTAAGAAGCCAATCACCAACTGTTCAGTCCACTGCTGGCCACCGATGACAAAACGTAACGAGGAAAGGGCTGATCACAGACTGGTCGCTTCATCCCTGGCCACCGATGACAAAAATGTGTCTGGTAAGAGGCCAATCACAAACTGTTCAGTCCATTGCTGGACACCCATGACAAAAAAGTTACCAGAAAGGAGCTGGACACAGACTGGCCGTATCATCCCTCTCCACCGATGTCAAAATGTGTCTGTTTAAAGGCCAATCACCAACTGTTCGGCCCATAGATGGCCACCCATGACAAAAAGTTACCAGAAAGGGGCTGGCAAGAGAGTGGTTGTTTCATCCCTGGCCACCGATGAGAAAAATTTGTCTGGTAAGAGGCCAATCACCAACTGTTTTGTTCATTTCTGGCCACCCTAGACAAAAAAGTTACCTGAAAGTGGCTGGTCAAAGACTGGTCGTTTCATACCTTGCCCCGATGACAAAAATGTGTCTGGTAAATGGCCAATCACCAACTGTTTTGTATATTGCTGGCAACCCATGACAAAAAAATTACCAGAAAGAGGCTGGTCACAGACTGGTCGTTTCATCCCTGGCCACCGATAACAAACATGCGTCTGGTAAGAGGCCAATCACCAACTGTTCGGTTCACTGCTTTACACTCCTGACAAAAACGTTACCAGAAAGGGGCTGTTCACAGACTGGTCGTTTCATCCCTGGCCACCGATGACAAAATGTTTCTAATAAGGGGTCTATAACCAACTGTTCGGTTCATTGCTGGCCACCCATGAAAAACGTTACCAGAAAGGGGATGGTCACAAAGTGGTCGTTTTATCCATGGCAACCGATGACAAAACTGTGTATGGTAGAGGCCAATAAACAACTGCTGGGCCCATTGCTGTTCACCCATGACAAAAGAGTTACCAGATAGGGGCTGGCCAATGACTAGTCGTTACATTTCTGGCCACAGATGAAAAAATGTGTCTGTTAAGAGGCCAATTACCAACTGTTTGGTTCATTGGTGGCCACCCATGACAAAAAAAGTTACCAGAAAGAAGCTGATCACAGACTGGTCGTTTTGTCCCTGGCTACCGATGACAAAAATGTGTCTGGTAAGAGGCCAATCATCAACTGTTCGCTCTATTGCTGACCACCCATGACAAAAAAGTTACCAGAGAGGGGCTGGTCAAGGACTGTTCGTTTCATCCCTGGCAACCGATGACCAAACTGTGTCTGGTAAGATGCCAATTACCAACTCTTTTGTGCATTGCTGGCCACCCATGACAAAAAGTTACCAAAAACGGGCTGGTCAAAAACTGGTTGTTTCATACCTTGCCCCGACGACAAAAATGTGTCTGGTAAATTGCCAATCACCAACTGTTTTGTCTAGTGCTGGCCACCCATGACAAAAAAGTTACCATAAAGAGGCTGGTCACAGACTGGTCGTTTCATCCCTGGCCACCGATAACAAAAATGTGTCTGGTAACAGGACAATCACCAACTGTTCGGTTCATTGCTGGCCACTCATGACAAAAAAGTTACCAGAAAGGAGCTGGTCAGACTGGTCGTTTCATCCCTGGCCACCGATGACAAAAATGTGTGTGGTAGGATACCAATCACCAACTGTTCGGTTCATTGCTGGCCACTCATGACAAAAGTTACGCAGAAAGGGGCTGGTCGGACTGGTCGTTTCATCCCTGGCCACCGATGACAAAAATGTGTCTGGTAGGATAACAATCACCAACTGTTCGGTACATTGCTGGCCACCCACAACAAAATAAGTTACCAGAAACTGGCTGGTCACACACTGGTCGTTTCATTCCTAGTCACCGATGACAAAATTGCGTCAGATAAAAGGCAAATCACCAACGGTTCGGTCCAATGCTCTCCGCCTATGAGAAAAAGTTACCTGACAGGGGCTGGTCACAGACTCGTCGTTTAATCCCCGACCACCGATGACAAAGACGTGTCCGGTAAAAGGCCAGTCACCAACTGTTTGGTCCATTGCTGGCCACCCTTGACAATAAAGTTGCGAAAAGGGGCTTGTGGTAGACTGGTCGTTTCATCCCGGGCCAACGATGACAAAAATGTATCTGGTAAGAGGCCAGTCACCAACTGCTGGGTTCATTGCTGGCCACCCATGACAAAGAAGTTACCAGAAAGGGGCTGGTCACAGACTGGTCGTTTCATCAGTGGTCACCGATGACAAAATGTACCTGGTAAGGGGCCAATCACCAAATGTTCGCTCCATTGCTGGCACCCAGACAAAACGTTAGCAGAAAGGGGTTGGTCACAGACTGGTCGTTTGACCCCTGGACACCGATAGAACAATGTGTCTGGAAAGAGGCCAATCACGAACTGTTGGGTCACAAGCCGGCCACCGCATGACAAAGACGTTACCAGAAGGGGCTGGTCACAGACTGGTCGTTTCACCCTGGCCACCGATGCCAAAAATGTGTCCGGTGAAGCCAATCACCAACTGTTCAGTCCATGCTGGCCACCGATGACAAAACGTAACGAGGAAAGGGCTGATCACAGACTGGTCGCTTCATCCCTGGCCACCGATGACAAACATGTGTCTGGTAGAGTGCCAATCACAAACTGTTCAGTCCATTGCTGGACACCCATGACAAAAAAGTTGCCAGAAAGGAGCTGGACACAGACTGGCCATATCATCCTCTCTCCACCGATGTCAAAAATGTGTCTGTTTAAAGGCCAATCACCAACTGTTCGGCCCATAGATGGCCACCCATGACAAAAAGTGTACCAGAAAGGTGCTGGCAAGAGAGTGGTTGTTTCATCCCTGGCCACCGATGAGAAAAATTTGTCTGGTAAGAGGCCAATCACCAACTGTTTGTTCATTTCTGCCACCTAGACAAAAAAGTTACCTGAAAGTGGCTGGTCAAAGACTGGTCGTTTCATCACGCTTGCCCCGATGACAAAATGTGTCTGGTAAATGGCCAATCACCAACTGTTTTGTATATTGCTGGCAACCCATGACAAAAAATTACCAGAAAGAGGCTGGTCACAGACTGGTCGTTTCATCCCTGGCCACCGATAACAAACATGCGTCTGGTAAGAGGCCAATCACCAACTGTTCGGTTCACTGCTTTACACTCCTGACAAAAACGTTACCAGAAAGGGGCTGTTCACAGACTGGTCGTTTCATCCCTGGCCACCGATGACAAAATGTTTCTAATAAGGGGTCTATAACCAACTGTTCGGTTCATTGCTGGCCACCCATGAAAAAAGTTACCAGAAAGGGGATGGTCACAAAGTGGTCGTTTTATCCATGGCAACCGATGACAAAATTGTGTATGGTAAGAGGCCAATAAACAACTGCTGGGCCCATTGCTGTTCACCCATGACAAAAGAGTTACCAGATAGGGGCTGGCCAATGACTAGTCGTTACATTTCTGGCCACAGATGAAAAAATGTGTCTGTTAAGAGGCCAATTACCAACTGTTTGGTTCATTGCTGGCCACCCATGACAAAAAAGTTACCAGAAAGAAGCTGATCACAGACTGGTCGTTTTGTCCCTGGCTACCGATGACAAAAATGTGTCTGGTAAGAGGCCAATCATCAACTGTTCGCTCTATTACTGACCACCCATGACAAAAAAGTTACCAGAGAGGGGCTGGTCAAAGACTGGTCGTTTCATCCCTGGCAACCGATGACCAAACATGTGTCTGGTAAGATGCCAATTACCAACTCTTTTGTGCATTGCTGGCCACCCATGACAAAAAGTTACCAAAAACGGGCTGGTCAAAAACTGGTTGTTTCATACCTTGCCACCGACGACAGAAATGTGTCTGGTAAATTGCCAATCACCAACTGTTTTGTCTAGTGCTGGCCACCCATTGACAAACAGTTACCATAAAGAGGCTGGTCTCAGACTGGTCGTTTCATTCTGGCCACCGATGACAAAAATGTGTCTGGTGACAGGGCCGATCACCAACTGTTGGGTTCATTGCTGCCCAGGCAGCACGAAAATATTGGACAAATATCGGACAAATATCGGTCAAAGTTTTAAGAAATAACGGTCCCATCATGATTTGCAACCCGGCTCCAGATCGGTCCAATAACTTGAACCGATCACGGGGAAAGTTTTGAGACCGATATCGCCAACCGTTTTGTGACCGATATCGTCAACCGTTTTCCGGCCAATATCGTCAACCGTTTTTCGGCCGTCTTTTGAAACCGTTTTACAGCCGTCTTTCAAAATGTTTTGTGGCTGTTATCATTGAACCATTTTGGGATTTAAATGTCTATCGTTGAAATACGTAAGAATGCGAATGACTACGACATCAAATGTGAAACTTTTTATTTTCAATGAAAACGGACGCTTCATTTTAGGGGGAATCGGAGATGTCTGACCATCTTCGACTTGGACAAGGGGTATGGGAGCCACTGTAAAAATTTTCACTCCATTTTATGGGTAAAAGTTGCGGGTTCCATAGTGCCAGCATGGTTTCCCGTAATCTAGAAACTGAACCGTCTGTTAAAAACAAGGCATATAATTTTGTAAAATGACGAACGTCTGTATTTCACTTTACGGACAGTTATCCGTTTTCCCATTTTATTGGTAAAAGTTGCTGGTTTTATATTGCCGGCAAGGTTTCCCGTAATCTAGAAACTGGACCGTCTGTAAAAACAAGGCACATAATTTCGTAAAATGACGGAATATCTGTAGCCCACTACGGAGGGCTATCCGTAGGAATTATGAAAGCTGTCGGCATTAAATAACGAAGCACTATACCTTTCGGCCTTATATAAGGCCAAAGTTACGAGCCATCCGTACCACCCGCACCTCCGATACATCAGGGGACTCCCTGGAAGGGCTATACCTCTGCCAGGGGTGTCACCTGACGTATTGGAGGTGCAGGATTGGTGCGGATGGCTCATAGCTATGGGCTTCAAGAAGACAGAAAGGTCTAGTGCTCCGTTATTTAGTGCGAACAGCTTCCATGTTCAAGCAAGCCGAAGTCACATGAAGCTTTTAGGGTACGGATTGGTATGGGTAGTTCATAGCTCCGTCATTCAATATACTAACTTGTATAATTTTTTATCCTTAGACAAAACAACAAGAGTTCAACAAGAAAAAGAGCACACAACCTCTACTACTCATTGCCAGGATTTTGTTTGTGTGAGATCAGCTGTTCGTAGAGATGACAGCTGAACAAACGAACCAATTAAGAAGTTTTGCCGCAATGCCTTTATTGGAAGAAGGCATGCCTTGCTTTAAGTTAGGAGAAATTTTACATTACAGTTGTCCTTGTGCTTGCCGTCTAGATGCCCCTCCATGCTTGTGCTTATAGTTGTCCTTCAATTGAAGACCTCTTCGATATCTTCATGGTGCATGTAATGGCAGCCTGAAATAAAAGCAAAAGAGGATTCGAAATCAATACACAATCACAACGAACTGTATATGACATACATCGTTAACATCAGCAAGCAACGTGTTTACTACCTAGCCCAGCTCCCTACCTTTCTACTGCAGATTATATATAAAACAAACCTCCCATAAATTGAACCAAAGTAAAATTTTTTATTGATTTGAATACCCAACACAACAAGTGCTTGAGAAATAAAACTAGCAAATTAAAATTTGCATAACCATTCAGTGATATTAAGCACATTCAAGTGAGCCATATCTCCTTTCAGGGGCGGATCCAGAACTCCGTGTTGGGGGGGGGGTACAGTTGCGTGGGCTTTGAGCGACAGTCAGATGCTTTGTGTCCCTTTTTGTCACAAACGAGACATCTGATTTGAGGCTTTTTTGTGGCTTCTCCACTGTCGTCCTTTGATTTCTCTGGTTCCAGCGCTTCCTGAACAGCAGCAAGTTTCGCTGACGTTGCGCCTCGAGATAATGGTCTGCCGCCTCGGCCATTACACTGAGTGTTTTGCAGTTCCTCTCGCGCAAAAACAATGCCAACTGGCTGTGGCAGTTGTTGAGGAACTGTTCTGCGACAACAATGTCTCGTACACTCTCGAAGTTTGTGGCCGTTTCGGACATTTCCATCCAGCGATCAAAAAACTGGAGAGTCGCGCGGCGTACTGCTTTCCAGTTTCACCGTCTACGGGTTTGCTCTCGCGAAACTTTTCACGGTAGCCTTCCGCTGTGAAGCGAAAGCGTTGGAGTAGGAAATTACTTTCCCGTAGGCTTGGCACTTTGCCTTGAAGGTAGTTGTTTCGGACGGAAAAAAGTCTTCAATGGGCTAAAAAAAAAGTTCCAACAAGGACTGATTGCGGTCCCTTCCCTGAGATCCTGTCTGTCTGACGAGGGATGCGAAGAGACTTCGACCTCTAAATAAATTCTATGTAACCCAGAATCCCATCAAAACGTCACCACGCCTCAGTCCAATAAGGACGTCCCTACCAACATTGATCACATGACGTCACGGTGGAATGAACTGGTCTTCCTCATCTGTAGGTGTGGCCTTGAATATGAAACTTTACCACGCGGCTGTATGAATGGACAATACGTACTTTCGTTGTAGGTTACCTCGTTGAAGATCGTGCAGGCAGTGTCATCTGGAATTTTCGAGAATAGTGGACCACCTGAAGCATCCTGGAACAGGTGTCTCATTTTCTGTTATGGTTGGAAAAACGATACGATGGCATCCCTGTTGTGAAGGTTCTTCCTGCAGACCCTCCGCCACCAACGCATGGATTGCAGTCGTCAAGCTTCGCCTAGCATCATCCAAGAGAGACTTCGTGGATTGCGACTTCAGATGGCCGGCACAGGAGCGAGCTCTCCGAGAAACAGCGCGCTCGAGACGAGTCGCAGGTGTACCAAGTCTGGGTCGGCACAGCGAGGCCACGTCTGGCCTCCTTCCTGGGTTTCGGATCCCCAAAGCAGCGAGTCACGTTCACGTCGGCTGATGACGTACCCTTGAGCCCTGCAATATTACGGGCGCAGCCGCAGACGCATTCGAATATGTGTTGAACTTCAGTGCGTGAGTCATCCTACTATTTCAAGTCAAACAACGCCAGGCTCGTGCTGCAACGGAATGTGTGTGACTCAGCTTTGCCGGCTGGGTGTTCTGTGTACGCTAAGGCAAGAGATAAATTTATAAGCAGACATTGGATGCCAGCAAACAATGACTCAAAAAATTACTCCCTAAGGACCTGCGGCAGAAGATGCTCTGACTCCTATTTTGGCACACGACCTGGTTTGAGTCCCCTACTACGCAACACTTCTCAGAAGAAAGAGGAGGAGGCATAGAAAAATAGTTTTGAGAATCGGAAGGAACCTTGGTCAGCATAGCAACAATGCCCCAGCATCTTCTTAACCCTAATGCCCTGAGAAGTAAAAAAAGGCGTTTGGACCTGTTTTTTTTTTTCGGGGAGGGGGGAGTATTTCTCAAGAATTGTAACGAAATACATTCCATCATGATTGTATTGCGATACAAAGAAACATTCCAAGATGTATTTCGATACAGGAATACAGATACTGGTGAAAAAAATGTATCGCGATACAGAAATACAGATACGAAATGTATTTCTGAAATACGATCGCGATACATTTGTATCGCGATACTGCCCAACCCTGGGTAGGATGGACCTCCAAAACTTTGCTGGATTCGGCTTCTTAAATTGAGTCAGTGTTACATTAAATCCCTCTTAAGGCACATTTTCCTCTGTACTTATTAGGAGTATTCCTGGCATTTTGTTAGGCTACAATATAAGAATATTTATTGACGAATGACTAAGTACAAGACGGATAGCAGTGATGACATTCGTCCGGGGACAGTCCGAGCTCTTTTCATGATCGTCGAGCGCGAGCCTCACAGCAGTAGCCCTACTTCGTAACAATATTAGGCACCAGTCATCTGGTGCGCTTGAGAGTCTTGCGTATCACGACGATAGTGTTGCTTCATACGGCTTATACGAATCACAGCACAACATCTTGAGCGATGGTCAAGGGGCGGGTAACGGGCGCAACAACGTAGCTGTTGAAAGAAAGTTCCGGGGCGACACGGAACAGGCCTACGACTTGCTTAAAAAAGTTCAGACTTGCCGTGTGCGCGCAAGGGAGTCATCAAGAGAACTTCGTCGCCAATGTTGTAAGTGAGAAGCGGATGGCAAGCATAGTAACGTAGCTTTCGTTGCTGCTGCGATTGTTGGGTGCAGATACATGCGACTTGACGAGCGCCTTCTGCTCTGGCTGTAGTCTCTGAGGCATACGGATAGATCTAGCGGTCAGATGTTTAGGGCAAAATGGTGTCAAGAAGTGTGAAGGGTTCACAGGCGTAGAGGTAGTAGGGAGAGTAGCCGGTCGTAGACTGCCTTCCTGTATTATAGGCTTACGTTATGTAGGCAAGAATGATGTTTAAGATGGTGTGATGGCCGGCAACGTACACCAAAACCATGTCCGCACGTGTGCGATTAAAGCGCTCTCTCAACCTATTTGTTTAGGGATTGTGGGCTCTTGTGACTTTGTGGACCGGGGACGAAAGCCGCAAGACACCTTTAAAAACTTAAGTGTTAAAGGAGTGCCACGATAACTAAATCCATGACGCAAGAAAATGAAGTTCAGAAAAAATGTGCAACATCATTGGCGTTTAAGGCGGCTACAGAAGTTGTCTCAGCATAGGGTATCAAATATTCAATAGCTACAATGAACCTCTCTTTACCGCTTGTCGACATTGGAATAAGACCCAGAAAATCAATTCGTATACGCTGGAATGTTCGGTACGGTTGTGGAGTCTGGTGAAGGGTACCAGAAGGCCTGATGGTAGGGTTATCTTCGTCTGTCATTTGTGACACGCTCGAAACACACTTGTAACTGGTGCGGGTCATGCTTGTCCAGAATTAACGACCCCGTATGGGAAAGTGCATTTTGGAAAATCCGAGATATCCGTTTGTTGGGCCATCATGGTGATGTCTAGGGCATGGTAGCGCTTTTAGACGAGGACGAAGAAGAGACGAGACAAACAGGAGCGCTTTTAGTATTTCTTAACTATGGTTTCAGTATTTCGTAAATATGACTGACCACATTTCCCCTCGGTGGTGGATAGTCTTAACTAATTCTAGAGATGTCCTTCATTCCCACAAACTTAACATGAGGTGCCAGTAGAAAGTGTAATTCGTTTCCTCAATATTAAGCTAACTATCTAAGAGAATCATGTCTGTAGGATGTGTCAACCTAGATCTAAGAAGGCTCTGCTGCCTTTTAACTCGTCCCACTAAACTGGTATAGAAAGGGATAGCTAATTTGTGCTTCAAAACACCCTTCGTAAGTCATATCACCATTTGACACATTTGAGTATACAGGAACACTCTGAACGTCTGTTGTCGGCTGGTTACCCGGTGGATGTACTGGTTTCGGTAGCGGAGGTGATCCTTAAATGTCTTCGTGCAAAGGTTAACTCCTGTCTAGATGAAGCCAGAAGAAAACAAGAGATTGTAGACGTGCTCTATATGTACAAGAAAGAGCTTAACCGAACGAAAAAAGCAAGCCTTATAAATAATAAGTTGTCTTCTCTGCGCCGGAACATCTAACCAGGTTGAGTCATTTGACGAACTATTTCAGTAAAGTCTCGCTGGGCTGTATGATAAAGCTCGGAAGTCCGTTTGTCCCTTGTGCTGGGGGTGTTGTTTATCGGATTCCGTTAACATGCGGAAAGAAATACGTAGGACAAACGGGCAGATGCCTGAACGATTTTCTCCGAGAACATAATCTTAACGTCAGCAACTATCGGGATGGACTCCTATTGGTTTATTAGTGAGTTTTAGTATAGTGCACACGAGCAAACGCAAGCGCTTTGTGTTTGCGTTAGCGTTGCGTGTTTTACGCTGTGCATGCGCGAAATCGCCGTGCGCCAATCTAAGGCCGCGGTTCGCGCTCCGCGTCTGCGCAGTGTGGAACCCTCAACGCTAACGCAAACGCACAGGGCTGGCATTCACTCGTGTACGCTATACTAAAACTCACCATTGTCAGGACTGCGGATGCAGGCCGTTGTTTGACACGGGCTCAATACCGGCCAAACATAAAAACAGAAATATTAGGGAGATAATCGAAGCGGAAAAGATTAAGAGAGCTGGTGTAGAATGTGTTAGCGTCGCGCCCGTTGACCTGTTTGATAAGGAGTTGAAGTTCATGCAAACGGCGGCAAGGCCTGTAGTTGGCTGATTGCGATAGGACCGTAGCGTGCATATGTGTCCCATTCGCACGTTGATTAAACAGTTGCAGTCAGGGCTCCTCTGTGTCTTGTCTCTTCTTCGCCCTCGTCTAAAAGCTCTAAAATGCCCTTGACATCCCACTTTCATCTAGCCCAGCATTCAGCAGCGAAACGTTATGCTGAGCTTGAATGATATCCCTTTGTAGTTGTCGAAGATAACAAAACGCCAAGTGCGTCCGTGGACGTCGTAGTTCTGCCTATATAAGACGCCATACCTGAGTTGGAATAGACGGACATGACGTGGAATTTGCGCAGAAGGGTTCTGATATAAGCCAAGTAGATATGGTGGGGTATAAGAAAGTTTCAAGATGTTGCGCGGCCCCAATGTCGATGGATTCTGAAACATGTGCTGGGGTCCGCGGAAGGTGAACGTTAAGACAACAGAGGAAGTGGGCATCTGGAAAGACTGTTTCCGTCCAGGTTTTCGTTTTCCAGACTTGTACTGCACTGTAAATGTGTTGTCTTGCAACTTCGAGGACCGGCGTCCAAGACACCTGAAGGGTAATTTAAAGTTGCTAACCAGCATAGTGCATGGTGATCAGTGACGATAGTAAAGTGAAGAAAGATAAACAAACGCAGGCGACCTGGTGAATGACATCCATAGTGACCTTTAGACGTAGGAACAATAAAAAAACTGACAGAACAGGGAAGTCCTGAAGCTTTAATGAATCGATTCATACGTAAATTTAAAAATACTCATGCATGAGTGTTTCCTTTTTTTACTGTGAAATGTTGTTTGTATGACTTTATTGATTGCAATTGACGCAGTGATCAAGACAGCGTCTGCTGCAGTTTCATCTTCACTGCGTCAACCAAATCACTGACTCAAACTTTCTGACTACATCCTGTCAACTCAATCATCTGTATCTGATTTGCTTTTTTTTTGAACGTGGTGTTATTCAGTGTGAACTTCCTTTTTTGTAATTTCCATTGAAGGGTCTGGTCCCACAAGTCCCTGATGGCTTTGATCGGACCCGACACTGAACTAGCTATATCTGCACTACTGATTAAATTTATTATTATTATTATTATTATTATTATTATTATTATTATTATTATTATTATTATTATTATTATTAGTTGTTGTTGTTGTTGTTGTTGTTGTTGTTGTTGTTGTTGATGAGAGATGGGCGTTTACAATGCACGACACGGGTTCATCAAAGCCAGCAAGGGCTTGTATGACTTAACTAAAGTCGCAGTGGAATCAATAGCACGAGGTGCCATAAAAAAAAGTCAGGTGTCAAAAACGTCCAGTAGATAGGGTTTTTAGGGCTGTTGTAGTCCATGTGATGGACTGATAATAAAAAGGACAAAAATAAAAACAAAATCACTGATTAAGAAAAAACACAGCCACACATAAGTCGCCCAGCGACATGCCACGACACGTAGCAGAAAAAAAATCGTCGAGTAAACAGGGGTTATGCTCAACAAGTGTTTTATTTCTCCTGAAAAGAATCGGAAGTAACGGAACTGATGATATCGAGTCTTCATAGTTAGAGAAGTGGTTCTCAACCATCGATGTTTCGCAGGCCCTTTCTGGATTGGCGGAGGTGATGGAGGACCCCGTTCGTGGTGATAGGAAGTATAGGTTAAACATAATAATGATTTAATAAATGATTATAACTAAGGGTAGTATGATGTGGACCTCTGTTGTTGACATACATACGAGATAACTCGCCCGAAAACTGAAACATTTCTTCTCGATATGAAAAAAGACAACTTTTATCGCCTGGCTTGACGGATGAGGCAGGGCTTCATGGAACCCTAGAATGCCTTTGCGGTACCCAAAGGGCCCGCTGATCCTCTTTTAAGAACCACTTGGCTAGAGGCTCAAATGACCAAAGAGAGAACTTTCGTCATTTGAGCCTCTAACGAACCAGACGCGATATCGTCAGTTCCATCACTTCCGTTTATTTTTAGGAGAAACGAAACATTTGTCGAACATAGCCCCCCAGTGCACTGCTGACTAAGTCTTATGCGTGGCTCGAATTGGAGCCTAGTGCTCTCGAAATTGGATAGAGTTAAGATGTGAAGCTAAAGTCCCTTGATACTTCTTTTACGAGTAAAGGCAACCAATACAAATGACAAAGCATATTCCGCTGGAACAAAATGGAGGCAAACAGTTCAAACCTATGCCACCATTCGCTTCCTAAACCTGCACCGTCACGCAGTTGGCGCTTCAAAGAAAGTCGCTACGTGTACGAAGCTCTTATCTAGTGAGTTTAGTCGATGTAAGGTAAGAAACAATCCAAACAAAAAACCGTAAGCACAAAAGGGGAGAAAGGACATGTGCTCATAGAGTGATGCAGAAGTTCGTACTAGCGTGTGGGGCTCACAGAAGTACTAATTTTGAGTACTAAATACCAAAATAACAAAACCTTGAAATCACGAGAGTCATTGCTAATCGCATAGGCAAAAAAAAAACATACACGCACAGAAAGAATAGGGGTATCACCACACGAGTAAGTAAAAACAAAATAATAACAACAATTCGGTATCTATCGAGACACTTCCTTTCAATTAGTGTCGCTTTTTATTATTTTTTAGCCGGTTATGTCTTGAAGATTACTTGAAGATTACTTGAAGAAAAACATAGTAATAACAATAATTCGGTTTCTACCGAGACACTTCCTTTCAATTAGTGTCGCTTTTTATTATTTTTTAGCCGGTTGGTGTCTTGAAGATTACTGATCCAAATTGTTTCACTAATGAGTTGGGGCTGTACGGGCTATTTTTTCGAGATCGTGGCGGGGCAGATTAAAAAAACCTGTTGTTTTCACTCTATTCTTCGCGCAGGAGCGCTTGAAAAAGCGTGTCCCGGCATGTGCTCTTTGCACTGACTCTTCAACGACGGCAGTTAGTTTACTTTTTTCTTGCGCGAGCGCGTGTTGTTGGCATTAACGTTACTATAGAGTATTAGCGGCGAGATTAAAGCCCCTCGATATGTTTCCGTTTGTCTTGCAAGTCAGCGTCAAATGCGCGAGCGCACGTGGCCCGTGTCTCGAGCGGCCCTTGAAGCAAATGGCTGCGCAGCACTGAAATGAGCGGCCCTTGGAAGCGAATGGTGGCGGACCACCCGCTCGTGGCACGTGTCTCGTGCGTTTCCACAACAATGGTTGGCGGTACCTGTAAGAAACGCCTTTATCAAGGGGCTTTAGGCGAGATGTTTTGGTGGCGCCCTCTTATGGTTACCTTTCGTGACATCATTAGCTTGTGAACAACAAGTTTGAAGGTGTTTGTAAAGAGCACGCTGGAAGCTTGAAATCAGAGCACTCTCAAGCCAACCCTGCCAACACCGTCAAAATTGAAGTTCTTCCATTCCTCTTATTTCCGTCGATGGGAAATCCTCTGCTGACGTCATAGTCAGCATTCGGCCTATCGTGGAAGACCTATCACAGCGACGCTTTCGATCGCTCTCGCCGCCAATAGACGATTGCAAGCACTGCGACAAGCCGCCACCATGCTTCTGTTCTTGCAGGCACGCCCGTGCAGTAACAAGCTTGTTAAAGCTAAGAGCAAGTTCACATGCACGCTGCACGTGCTTGCACGCATGGGGCACCAGTCAGTTCAGGAAGCGTTGGCCATAAAATAAGGGTAAGGGAAGGGGAGTGCGTTGGCGGCTGCGAGGTCTGGACGCTGGCAACAAAAGAAAGGATGAAAACTAGGCTAAATGAAGATATCCAGCTTCGCCTCGTAGATGAAATCTACGAGGCGAAGCCTAGATCTGGAAGCTGGATCTGGAAGCTGGAAGCGAGTCTGGGCTGTACAATCAACAACACACACCGTGCACCAGATTGTCGAGTGCAAACGAACATGCAAGATCATTTATACCTTTTTGTACATTTGTAGATTAGTTTATTAGTGCTCTTTTTGCTTCCCTCTTTATATAATATACCTTTATCTCTTTCATCATCCTGCACACTTTTCTTCTTATCCAACGGTTGGACCCTGAACCATGACATTTTGACCGGGTTTGGGCTATAAGGTGACTATGTTTTAATGGGACATGAGATGATGGTTGTGTTTGATGGTAGGTCCCATTCCGTCTCAGCCGCGCGTGTTCGCGGTGTCCCCCTTTTATAGCACCGGTGACGTGAGGATGTTGCGTCACCGGCGGGATCCTGGTGATTGGTGTTGGCTGCTGGCTTGGATGAAGATGAGGTACAGCAGCCACTCTCATTGGCCCGGAGGGTTTTGTCGCAGCAGCAGAAGCTTCTCTTGATGTTTCAGAAACAGAAAGACGAAGACACGTTGATGTTGGTTATTTTCCCGAAGGTATCCACGTACCAAAAAGAGTAAGGGCTTAAAGGGAAGGGCAAAGCCAAGGGGGAGCCTAAGAAAGGAGACCCAAAAGGAACAAGGCGACCATTGCTCTAAAAACAGGGAAGATAAAAAAGCAGCTATCCTGTTTCATGTAGCCCTAAGATAACAGAAGAGCCCACGTGGGATTGGCAAGCACGCAGACCCAGAATTGGTGGATAGAGGTTCCGAGTATACCTGTATTGTCTGAGACGATGAACGTACAGCTGTTGTTGTTTTTCCTGTAGTAAGCTTCATCTTTTGTACGTTCCTCGCAAAGGCTGCTTTTAGTTGTGCAAGTATTCAAAACGGGGTATTAATTTTTGGCTTATAAGCATCTATTTACCTGATGTCAATGCGTAGTTTAGATTCAAGTTTGAACTCTTGAAGTGTTTTGCGGATTTGGTTTGTTGGGTCTCAGTTTAGACATGTATACGCATGGAATGCGACATCGACAAGGTCGAGGAGAGGTACGACTCTCTACCCGAATGCACTGGGTCGATTAGATCTGTTGTTGATATTTTTTTGTTGAGAATGGGTAAGTTAATGTGTGGTCAAATGACTGGATTTTTTTATTGACCCCATAGAAAGTTCGTGGTGTTTGGTGCGCGAGCGTGAAGTGACGAAACAGTGTGACTCTAAGATAGGCTAAAGAGTGTAGATAAGTGTTGACGCACATGTGCCTCGGAAATGAGTACGTGGTTCTTCCAGAACGTCAGTGCCGAGAGCCTGTGTGAGTGCGGCGCAAACGTCGAAGAGGAGGATGTGAATAGCAACAAGGTTAAAGAAGCGCGGACCTTCAAGATGTCTTTTTTTCGAGTCCAAGGATGAAGAAGTTCAACAATGTACTTCTTAAAGTAGGGGGTATTGTCACGTGTGAGAACCGGAGAAGAGAAAGAAGAGGAAATCGGCAATTTTTTGTGACTAGGAAGGTGAAGGAAAAAGAAGAAGGAGACGACTACTTGACTGACAGCGAGGGCGGACGTGTTTGGAAGAGCTCCGCAAGACCCGGGGAACGATTTCGGCTACGCTCCGAAACCGACCCTGCCCGTAACCGGCTACGCTCCGAGATTCGGTCGGCGCTACGGACCAGACATCGTCCAGGACAGGACCCATCGAGGCACCGTCTGATCAAAAGGTCGTGAGTGACTCGACAACGGAGACTCGGGATTTTGGAAGGGACCGAACGTGACACTCGTCCTTGTGTTCCTTTTTTTTTCTTTTTTGAGCTATGCCTTGAATATTACCCAATTTATATTTTCTTGCTTTCTTATCACTTATGTTAAATACATATATTGTTTTTCTTCTCGTTATCGTCGTCTCGCCTCATTATTTCACGTGCTGTGCCGGGCTACAGACGGATACATTTCTCACCCCAGACAAGCTACACATCTGGTACCCGGACAGATACGCGTCGGCAGCCTGCCCGTGGTGCGGGTGGCAAGAGGCAGACACATACCACATGGTGTGGGCCTGCGAGAAGAACGAAGAAACTTCACAATGTGAAGCAAGCGAAGAGGAGTGGTATGCGGCGCTCGCAAGCGAGGACCCGGTTAAGCAACAGCTGCTAATCCGGCGGGCCAAGGCGGCGCAAGCAAGTGGAGTCCTGGAATAGAGTCATAAAGCTAACTCCTACTTCTTCTTTGTCTCTTTTTGCCCCTAACCCCCTCCCCTCTCTCCTACCTTTGTGCAATAAAGATGTTTTCAACAACAACAACAACAACCAGCACACCAGGTATGAGCTTTCGTCCGACAATACAGGAGCTAATTAGCAAAGATCTTAATTTATGCGTTTCTGACAAAGAAGGCGGATGTGTTGTCCTAGATTCAGCCCCATACACAAAGAAAGCTTCTGCCACCATGGCAAAGAACTTCATTGACGTGGACGCAAAGAAACCAAAAAGCAAAACAAACAGTTCTAAAGCTCTTTGATAATAACAACCTGAACAGTCTTCGCACAAAAATAAGACAAACAAAGAAAGGACAACTGCAATCTTTTTCTCTGTGAAAACCCGCAAAGAGGGCATACCGTTTCAGGCCATTGTGTCGGAAAAAGAAACCTGGTAAATCCATCTATTGACGTTCCTATCTAATCGTCTATTCTTGATACAATTGGATGATCCATACAAAATCAAGTATTCGGAAAAAATAATTACATATCTTCAAGAAAATGAAGCCGATGTCACATCTGGATTTTCAAGAGATATTCAAGACATGTACTATTCGATTCCGCAAACAAAATTTATGGCAATTCTCCGCTCGAACATTGAGAAGCAAGGCACCACAGCTTTTCAGAACGCCGCGGGAATAAATGTAGACACCTTTTTAGAACTATTAGGCGTATATCTAAACGTGACTGCGGTAGTATATGAAGACCAATAAATGGTGCAAGAAAGCGGAGTATATATTGGATCTCGGGTGCGCCACAGCTATGTGATTTGTACCTGGCGGCATGCGGCAAGATCATCGAAAACAACCTGAAACATACAAGCGCCACCGCGATTTCTCGTTACGTGGACGACTTCCTTATTCTAAGTGCCACGGAAGTGGACGACCAGATAAACTGATCCAGAAATACAGTTCTTTGATGCTTCCAAGAAAGTTGCCCTGACTTAGTTTTCACTTATGAATATCCTGTCGACAAAAAATATAAAGTTTCTAGACCTCACTTTGACTTTCAATCAAGGACACGTGTGATGGAGGTACGAACTGCGGTCAGCAAAGAGATTTCTGCCGTTCACATCTGGACCCTCAAGAACCATCAAGAGAAGTGTCGCAAGCACGGCTCTAATCTCTGCCCTACACAAATCGTGTGAACATCAAATAGGGCAAAGTTTTGAAAAACAGATGTCCCGCCTACGAGATTCCGGATACCCAACTAGTCTCATGGTACCAGTCTGTGAGTACATCTGCAAAAACTTGAAGCGTACAAGGCAGGAGAACGACAACGCAGACACAACTCGAAGCAAGATTGTGGTGCTACCTTCCATTCATGGAATTATGCTGACAAATTGAAAAACTCGCCGCAAGAAATGACGTTCAAGTAGTATGCTCCGTGCCCAACAAAGCTTTCTCTATGTGCAGTGAAGTGAACGGAAGAAGAAAGCAAAAATTCTGCAACACGGCCCACAGAACGCAGTATCTCTCCATGCACAACAGAAGTGGTGTACCTACATCCCTTTCTTGCGGGAAATGCTACATCGGCCCGTTTGGCCGATGTATCAACGACAGAGCCCGCGAGCATGCAAGCGTCTCTTGAAGGGAACAGCGGCAGGACATCTGGCAGCTCATTGGAGGACATGCCAGTGCAGTGTAGCTTTGAACAACACCATCATTCTTGCCAGAAACAACAATCCTCATGCACGCGAAATGCTCGAGGCGCTCGCTATCGAGGAGCACGCGAAGGATTGCGTCAGCACCCCATCAATCACCGTTCACAAAAAAGAAAGACAATACCTACGAAATGTCACGCCCGAAACAAGAACAGCACGAGCTTGTGGCGGGTTAGTTTAAAAAACAATAATTTTTAGAGAATTCTGTGTAAATGCTTTGTATATTTTTGTATAAGTGTAAATATCGGGAGTGATCTTTATTAGTGGAATAGGGTAATTTATATAATAGGTTTATCGTGCTCTACTTGGGACTCTAAATGAAGGAGCAAACGAGCAAGGAAAAAGTTTACACTAAAACATCGTTGGTAGTCAGCTGTGTGTCCAATCCTGTCCTTTCTTTCTTCGTGTTCTAGTTTAATTCTAAAGTTCAAGCTGATATATTTACAAGCCCTCATCCCCTCTGTTTCGAGAAATCTTCATTGTCGACGTTAGACAGCGCAAATCTTGGGCGCCCGTTTGCGTGTTTCGCGGCGTCGGCGTCGGCGTAACCGCGCTAGACTTAGCGGGAAACTCGACGTCACGTGACCTCAACAGCAATTATATTCCACGCTAAATTTAGTGCCAGATAAAGTGGCTGTTGAGGTCACGTGGCGTCAATTTTTCAGCTAAATTTAGTGAGAAAACTGTGGGAGGAGGGGAGAGTATGAAGGAGGAGGAGAAAGAAAGGAGGAGGAGTAGGAGAATAAGGAGAGGAGGAAAAGGAAACGAAGGGAGGACGAGGGAGGGGGTACAAATAAGGAGGAAGGAAGAGGAGGAGAAGGGGAGGAGGAGAGAGGAGGAGAGAGGGGAGGAGAGGGAGAGGTGTAGGAGGAGGAGGGGCATACCCTCCCCTCCTCCTCAAGAGCTGCGCTCGAAAAACGCGTTACAGAGATTCGTCAAGGTCTTTCATATTTTCCATGTATCCTTGGGAAGAGTCCTGTATACCCCCAGTAAATTATCTGGGAGGACCTTCGGAAATGGAAGAGGAGAAAGGGAGCGATAGTGCGACCTGCACTGGATGGCGTGGTTCTAAGGGGCGATGGCGATGGGGAGAGATATAGCACTGTCGGCGCTGTCGCACACTTTCCACGGTCACGTGTATTTTCTCTGCACGAGCCGGCGGATTTTGCAGGAAAGGAGCACTAACAGCTATCATAGCAAAAAGAAAATAATTAGCGATGGACGTGAAGCGTTCAGTTTCTCGGCTTTAATTTCAGCTAGTTCTGGGTGTCGCGGTGTCTCCACATTTAATTAAGTCATTGCCCCATTATCAAATTTTTTTACTTCAAATGTTTACAGAAGAATAAATGCGCCATGCACCGAAATTGCATATGAATACAACTAACTTCACATAAGCTAAATTACTGGATATTGATACCAAAGCGTTATCACACGGAACCCCACTTAACAAAAAATCATCTTTGTCGCAGCGTATTTTTAAGGCCGAAAGCAGTTGTTTTCGTTCAGTCTTGTTACGACTTGCTTTCTGCCGGGCCTTTTCGGCTGCTGACGTCAGGCTGGCGGGCGCGTCAATTCGTCACCAAGCAAGATCCGGGGAATATGGAGAGGTCACTGCAGAATTGACTTGGAATCACCGCCAGCTCTCCGCTTAGAAACTGGGGAACCCTAGCAGACTGCTGACGTGCCTTCATTGTTTTCCTGAGTGCTTTGTGCAAACGTCGAATAAGCTACAGAAAACGAGGCCACCTGCATCAGGGAGCGTGCTTTCCTCTTCGGGAAGCGCCGCCCAGAAATGTTTCTCCTCCCCAAGAGAGGCAACAAAAGGCGCAGCCTTTCGCGAGAACCGCCCGGCTATTCTGAACACTTCGATAAACGTCTGTTACCTTTATCACTGCGTGACTCTCCAAGTCATGACTGAGCCGGTCACGACTTCGCCGAGTCGTCCACCACTTCGCCGAGTCGTCAGACGCCAGCGGCTATACCTCGCTACCAAAGAAGGGCCAAGGCTGGGCGCCTCGACTTCACCTGGAGGCCGTAAGAATCTCTTCTTCGCAAACTTGATGACGAAGTTCAGAAAATCACATTTTTGGTTTTGTAAACAATGTGATCCCAGATTTGTTGATTAAACTTTGCGATCCCCCAAAACAAAATTTAAATGTGGCCCGTACAAGAAAAAAAAAAGGTTCTGTGCATGTTTCCACAGCCTAGAACTTAGTCTGCCTCAACGTTCGACTTTTCTTCCAGCGGTAGATGAGCAATCTAGGCAGTGCAGTACAACCGCTAGCCTGGGGTATTTGAAATGTACCACGCAGTAGTGAGACACAACCGCACACCGGTACGATGCTCATCCAGATCGAAACAGGCAGGGGGTGGATCGAACCAAGGATTCCTCGGTTCTGCAGCGCGAGCTTTTTGCTCCACGTGCTCCAAGCTGGTGTGCGCTAAAGTCGCTGGATCCTGGGAAAGTAGCGCCAAGCTCCCCGTGAGCTGTAAAAAAGGGTGTATTCTTACACCCTTTGTCCCATATAATACACCCCAAAACTGTGATCCGACGTACAGCGCACTGACGTCGATCTGACGGTACTAACTTTCACGAGAGGCTTGATAGCCGTAGGGTACAACTTATTAAACTAGTTGATGTACGTGCTACAAGACTACGAAAAAATAATCGGGGTTTTCCGGGCCCTACTGCAAAACCTCAGTGTTTTATTCCTGTGGTTTTTGATACGTACTTTAGCTATTTAATATGTGATATCGCACCCTTATCAAGCCCCTCGTAAATTTTGGGGCCGTCTTTTCGACTATAGTGCGCTGTACATCGAACTAAAGTTGTGGGGTGCATTACATGGGACAAAAGGGCGTAAGGTGATCAACTTTTTTTAGAGTGTATGGTCGCCAGCTTGGTCCGTGAAATGAGCCATTTTTCCTTGACCCCTCCTTTCTTGGTGAGCGGATTTGAATTTGCTGGTTACGGGTAGCTTTATTAAAGCGTTTCTCGTTTACCGAGATTTTGCCATCCCCACACCGGTGACACACGCGTACATCTTCGTACCACCACCACATGCTGTGTCGGTGCTTGGAGCCACTGAAAAATAAGTTTACTGTTTTAAAATACGCAAAAAGAACAATAAATTTTAAGATATCCGTGGAGATGGGCATGAGTGATAAGTTGATTGCATACACAGTGCCAAAGACGCTTATATTGGCGAGGAACGCTTTCAGTACGATAATGATGCTGATCTTGGCCCGACTGGTTTAGAGCGAACCTCTGGAAGCTTGGAAGATTGGAATGGACCGAGATGGCGATTTCCATGGCAGCGTAGACAGATTAGCCAATTGCCTTGCGAGGTTTTGGTCGTCTGTATGCTAGTATCTGTTCGCGCCCGGCTAGCAGGTAGGGAAGGCAGAGGCGCTATTTTCCTAAGATCCAGTGACATTACTGTGACCCATACAGTGCACACAAACACTGTGTGAGCATTATATCTGGCTCGTGGCAATCAATGCCTCGACATGTATTCGGGTAGTGGCTAGCGCTCATTCGTTGTGATGACGGGGATAACCGAACCATGGCGATCTGTGGAACTCAGCGCATTCCCTGTGCTTTGCCAACCTTAGCGCGTGGCTATGGTAAACAATAGGAAAATTTAGAATAAGATGCTGGGTTCTGCGGCTCAAGCTTTCGCTCCACGTGCCCCCACCTGGTGTTCGCTAGCCTAGAGCCACTATATGTGGCAGCGTAGTTGCCAGAGTAGCGCCACGCTTTCCCTGTGCCGCCTCTCACCGCGATTGGTCACATGCGGTACCATAGCAACGAGCCGAGCCGGTACCACAGCAACCGAGTGACTACGCGTCACGTGATCTCACAAGAGCCGTGATGTCACTGGCAAGATGGCAGCACCCAGAGCTGGTAGATGCGAGTTTGGTTGGTGCGCGGTAGTCGTAATGTGCCGCTGCTTGCCGACGATTTCGGACTTCTTCGCGCTCTCTGACGCAGGTATAACGTGAAGATCTGAAAGAATGATACTTTATACCTTTATGTGCAAGATCGCTCTGGATATTAGCACCTGCGCGACAGCATCAGTCATATCGCCGTAGCGGTGCTCGGATTCCTGGGTGTGTTCCAGGATCGATAAGACTTTTAGCGTGCAATTTTCGCATACTCTTGGCTTTGTTTCAACGTTGGAGTGTCTGAGAATCGATGCGAAATGTATGCGTGGCTTGTTGGGCCTTGGGGAAGTTGGTTCAGCCCCAGGTAACCGCATAATCACAGAAACTATTAGCGAGGAAGCACCTGCGATTTTTACGTTTTGTACTAATCAACGATTTTACGATACAGCTTTTAGGATAAAATTTTCTCATTTTTCTAGCTTCCTTTGAAAATTTGAATTTCTGAGAATCGAAACGAAAGGTATACCTCGCGTTTAGGGCCTAGGGGGAGTTGTTTCAGCCCTGGGTCACCGAATAATCACAGCAACTTTTAGCGAGGAAGCGTCTGCGATCTTTAACCTTTTGTACTAATCGACGATTTTACGAACTGGCAGTTATGAAGACTTTGATATAACGTGCTTTCGTTGCCATGGCTTGCATTTGATCGCAGTGTTTTTTTAAGTGACAAGCTGGCGTTTGCTCAAATGACGTATATAAAATGACCTGCTATATAACAATGCATCAACACATACTATTAAACTTAGATGCTCAGAGGTGTGTCCGTCTTTGTAATTAACAAGTTACAGACATAGTTATTTTCTACGAGTGTAATATTTGTTTCCTGTAGCTGGGCCCGTTTTGTGCTCATTAACATCAGTGTGCTATGATGTTATCATCATGTGTGTATGGTTCTAAATATCGTCTTTGCAATGCCTACAAAGGCCAAAATGACGTCAGCCGACCACAGCTCACGCATTGGACACGAAAACGGCGTCACTTGGACGTATGCGCTCGTGAACAATCAATTCGTCGACGAATATTTGAATTCGCGTTCGTAGCCAGTGAGTGCACTGACGAAACTTATCATCACTTGCGAATGCCAAGTTCTATGGTGTGCTTAAAAAGCACGGTGGAAGCTTGGGGTCATCGCACCGGCGCCCTAGCATGTCGCGACCGCGTGATTTCACAGTTCGCTTTTGAGTTGAGGATTACAACTAAGGAAGAAGAAGTTAAAAAATCATTTCATGGCCCCTTTAACACGGATATGTGTGCTACAGCAGATAAAAATATTGACTTTTTGCATGCCGGTAAACTAATTCCGGACGACCACTTGGCCTGTCGGCAAGAACACCTCATATCCGGTGTCCGTCTCTTTTGATGACGTTAACAATCTTCTGGAGACCACCGTCCTGTCCTTCTTGGTTTAACCCCGTCGACTGTTCATCGCGCAAACGAGGGTGAGACCGTCGTCGACGTCGCTCCTCGCCAGTCGGTGAGATAATCTCATCTTGAATGAATGATTGGGTCTTGAAGAAGTATGATGCTAGGCATACATTCGCTTATTATGGGGCAGTCGAGCAGCAGTCATGTCCCGAGGCAATCGTCCTGTCGCGGCCGGCGTAATCGGGATTTTGTTCCATAGGAGCGATGTCCGAAAGTACAAGGACGGTACGTACGTCCCACGAAGCGGCCGCCATCCCGGCAGCGCCGAAAACCACTCGCCTTGTCCGTGCACCTACGGTACTTAGCAGCTCTCGTCCCCCGACAGTCCGGGGCTGCAAATCGTCTCACTTCACAGAAGAAACAGGCACCGTTCCTCCAGAGGCCCGTGCCGTACCGCCATGTCAAGCGTCTTTTACCACTTTTCAATGAACGAATGGAGATATCAACTAAGAAAAAAGTTGCCGTCCGGCGTCGCTAGCAGCACGGTTACCATGGCAACCTCCCAGGCCCCAAAATGGAGATCACTATCGGCGCTTCTGACGTCATGCATCTAGATAATTATGCGTCGTGTCGCTACTCTGGCAGCTGCGCTGCCATCATCACTCTTCACAGAAAGACCAGAGAGAAACGAACGGCCCGGGTCACCAATTGGGACAAGTTCAGAGAGATCTTGAAGAAGAAGATTCAAGTAGAAGGCCCAACAGATATAGAGAAACACATAAAGGAAGCCGCACAAGAAGCCACCACGACAACGCAGGTGGACGCAGACGCCCCTAACCCGGACCACCATTTGACAAATCTCCAAGAAGCGAGACACAAGGCACTGCTGAGGTACAGAAGGAAGAAGACAGACACCAGCAGGAGAATAATCCTTAACAGAGCCACACAAGAGGTGACGGCTTACACAAGAAAACTGAGAAAGCAGACATGGATACAGCACTGCGAAGGGTTTAACGACCGCACCGGCGTCAAGAAGCTCTGGAACACATATAGAGCCATGCTGGGGAAGAAAAAGGAAAAGAGCACGGGTCGCAACCTTGCACTGAAACTAAACATGTCGGAAGAAGAGCTAGCGCAAAAGCTCGGAGAGACCTTCTTCCCACAACCCGACGACTGGACACCTCTTCTAATAGAACACACGGAAGAAAGAAAAGAACAAGACGTCAAGTTCAGTATAGAAGAGCTAAACTACGCCATCAGTAGGGCGAAAAAGGGCACTGCACCCGGGGAGGATGGCGTTACGCCTGCCATGTTGAAGAACCTACCGGATGAGGGAAAACATGCTCTCCTTGACCACTACAACAGGATATGGGAAGAACACACTCTACCACAGGGTTGGAAGCATTCAACGGTCATCCCAATTCCAAAACCAAACAAGCCCAAAGATAAGATGGAGAATCTTAGACCAATCTCGCTAACTTCGAACATATGTAAGACTATGGAAAGAATGGTTCTGGAAAGAATAAACTGGACACTAGAAAGCAGAAACAGCCTACACCCGATGCAGACAGGGTTCCGAAAAGGGTTGTGCACACAAGATAGCCTCGCAATGCTTCACCACGACCTGACAAGCAGAAAGGTTACCAAAGTACCAAAATTCCTAGTGGCCGTCGACATCAGGAAAGCGTTCGACTCAATCCCACACAAATCTGTTATAGCCAGCGCGAAAGAAAATGGAATCGAAGGCAACATGCTCCGCTTCATTCAAGATTTCCTCGAAGAACGCACCTACAAAGTTAAGGTAGGGGAGACAGAGGGACTGATTCAATACAATAGGATAGGAGTCCCCCAAGGAGCAATACTCTCTCCGACCCTATTCAACATAACGATGACTGCACTGGCAAAAAAACTAGAAAAGATCCCAAACTTATCATTCACAATTTACGCAGACGATGTAACAATATGGACCAAGGGAGGGCAGACTGGAAAACAAGTCAAGGCGATTAAAGAGGCACTGAGAGCAATAGACGACTTCGCAGAAGAAGTCGGGCTACAAGTTGCTCCAGAGAAGACAGCCTTGGTCATCATCGCGACACCAGAAGGAAGGAAGGCAACAGCAAGCAAACACAAGTTCACCTCCGCAGGAAGACAGCTAGAACCAACCAGCTCGACAAAAATCCTCGGCATGAACATCAGCCAAGACGGAAAAGCGAAGGAATGGCTAGAAGGTCTACGAAAAAGCTGGACACATATCCTTGGAATCATCAGAAGAACGGCTACAAAATCATGGGGTGCCAACGAAAATACACTAAGAACGTTAATACATGCCTTCTTAGTGTCTAAGGCAATCTACGGGTACAACTACACCACACTCACTAAGACACAACAGGAGAAAATCAAATGCCTGATGAGGAAAGCCCAAAGAGTCGTAACGGGCCTCCCGAACCACGCAAGATTAGAAGAGGTCAGGAAATGGGCGCTCCTCAACGACATCGAGGACATTGCCCGGGAAGGCGCTGTTTCGCAAATAATAAGGCTTCACGGAACAAAAGCAGGGAGGGTCATCCTAACCAAGCTTAGAAAAATCAACCTGCAGATGGAGGAGCCCGAGGAACCCCTACCACCGTGGGAAACCTCTCTGCCACAAGAAGGAAAACCGCCGCCAAACGCAGGGAGGGAAACAGCAAGCACGAGGCACCAAAATAGAATTCAAGCGCTTAAGGACCCCAACAAGGAAGTGATATACACTGACGCAACTGTTACCAGGGAGAATCGTGCAGCCTGTGCCTGGTATAACATCACCACGGAGAAAACAGGCAGAGCAACTCTGCCTGAAAAGACAACCGTCAGAGACGCAGAAATAGAAGCGATAGCCAAGACAATTAAGGACCATCAAGGCAACACCGGAAGAAAATATTACATTTTCTCGGACTCGAGGGAAGCCATCCAGGAGTACAGGAGCCCAGCCACAACACTGAAAACGGTGCAAGAAACAAGTAAATACATCGATGAAGCCAAGAAAGCCGGCACGAGCTTTACGCTTGAGTGGGTCCCAGGGCATGCGGGGATCCAGGGCCACGACAGGGCGGAGCGGGAAGCGAAGGCGGCGCTCATACACCATTATAGCACCCTTAGTCAGCTTCCCGCGGTAGACTCCATCGATTCCACGGACCCCTACGATTACCCACCAGACATCGCAAAACAAGTAAATAAAGAAAAAAGGAAAAAAAGACTGGAAGCTCTAAGGCCAATACCCCCCGCCCTTCCAAATATGAGACTCAGCAGATGGCAAAGAGTATGTCTGAGAAGAATCATCTCGGAAGCTGCAAACACGCCTGAAACTCTCCACAGGAAAGGCATTATTAAATCTAGTGAATGCACATCCTGTGGGTTTACTGGACCAGCAGGACTAGAACACCTCATTTGGGACTGCCCAACATGGGAGAGGGCAAGAGCAAGGCACATCAAGCAAAACAAAATTAAGGACTTTAGGGACTGGTGCCAACCAGTCTTTAACTTTGAAGAGAGCGATCGCAATAGAGGTCTAGTCAAGAGCCTACTAGACTTCATTGCGACGACAGGAATCAGAAAGTTCCTCTGACCTAGTTACCCCTTAATTTCCCTTTCCTGGAAGACTATCGGCTTCAGCCACGTGACTTTCTTTCTAATAAAAACGATTTTCTATCTATCTAACCCACTCAACCACCAATCCCTCTCCTTTTTTTTTAAGTTCACTTGAAGAACGCGTTTTCGCTGCAAGCGAGAAATGCAAGCATGTCACGCCACGTATTGAAAACCACATTCTATAAGCCGGCAGCGCGAGTATAGCTGGCGGTCATGTCCCCCTATGACTTAGGTGTCCCGTATCATCGGATCTCCTTGCCTCTAACTCTCGAATACGCAGTGTTAGAATAGAAGCCCCAACTTTACGTGTTCCTAAAGCAGCTTAAGAGTTCTGCACTGCATCTGCATGCCCAGAACTTGTGCACTTGCGCTGTGCGATGCAATTATCTACTCGTGGGTTCCAAAGCGCTTGTGCCACATATTCTAAAATCTTTTCATGGCCACGGCGGCTATAAAAAGTGACATTTTGAGGCAGTGTTTGAATTGCTGTTATTTCGCTTAGTAGCTTCCTAGACAATATTTTACATGTACCGCTGTATAGAAGATGAAATAGTCTTCACCATAATATCAAAAAAGTATCAGTAAATTTCAAATTAACCTTGGTGGTCAACGTATGAACTATGGCTTTATCGGCCGTATATAGTTTATAGCACAAACAAGCAGGCTTTAAATTTGAACCGTATTTTTTTTAGATTGCTAAGTTATGTGGATAACGAGTGTTGTCTTACCATGTCGTGGTCATTTTTTTAATTTTCACCTTAGTTTGAGAGCTATATATTTTTGCAACACTCCGTGTGGGAACTATAGGGGGCGCTTTGAAAAACGCTCTTTAGAAAGCACCAGAATATTAACAATTCAAAATGTTGTAAATAAGAAGTTATCTTTATTAATTTATAATCAGATCAAATTAGAGCAAACTGTCTTTCTCAGTACGTATATTAGGAAGATCATCCATACAATTTTCGGCACACGAGCTCTGAAAGAAAAAAATACGCACAAACTAAGGCATACGAAAATTCGATTATCAAATACTTGTACTTCTGAATGACCACCCTGATCTCATTACCATTATCCCAAAAGGTGTGTCGCTACAAGCTTCAAAAAAACACATAAATGTTTATCTATTGTCCTTTAAAAATAACTTCTTTTTTTGGTGCGCGTATGTTGTTTTTTTGCGCATTTCTCTGCGGGCTTAAAGAAGAGCTTGTAGAGGTGGCCGGTTGGCTGCACTATGTTGTTGTGTATGTCCCCTTTGTTTGCCGTGTTTTGTACAGGCATAAAATTGATGTGCGTCGTTGTTGTTTGTCCAACGTGGGGGACAATCTGGTTTTAGTTCCTTGGTTTTTTTCATTGTATACAGTGTTTTGTACTGCTTATGGGATTTTATGTTTGATCTCAATGTTTAGGAGCATTCCATCAGCAGAAAATTCGTCCCATCATTGTCAAGTTTTCATCGTTCAAAGAAAAAGAGGGCATTCTTGGTTCTGCGCACAAGCTTAAGGGCTCACGCGTTGCAATTAGCGAAGATTTTCCACTTTCTGTAAGGCTCGCACGACGTCGTCTTCTTGATTTTGCCAGGCCTAAGGGAACGCCTTTTCGGCTGCGTCATGATAAACTGTTTATTGATGGCAAGTGTTTTGTGTTCGATGACGCTATCGGCTCGGTTGCCGAAAAATGTACGTAGCAATGCCGGCGTTCTTCCCGTTTGACCACTCACAATCAAGCTGCTAAACTCCATGTTATCAATAAGATATCTTCTACTCATTCTATTTTGTTTACTAACATTAGAAGCCTAATCCCAAAGAGAGATGATGTGAATTCCTTGATTCAGACATGCAACGCCGACTTTATTGCTCTTACAGAGACGTGGCTGAATCCCGACATATCAGATGCTGAATTGTTTCCTTCTTACCCAAACTTTCGTGTGTACAGGTGCGACAGAATTACTAAAAAAGGTGGAGGCGTACTTTTGGCTATTAATAATCAAATCACGTCTCGGCTCATTCCACTTTCTACCGCACTAGAAATCGTATGGGTTTACCTCCCTACGGCACCCTCTGTTGTACTGGGCGTATGTTATAGGCCACCTGATAGTAATAAGGAATTCACCTTTGAGCTTAATAAGTGTCTTTCTGAACTCTCTACTCAATATCCTAACGCTTCTGTTGTACTTCTTGGGGATTTTAATTACCCGAATATTAATTGGTCTACCTTCACATCCACTTGCTCTTCCTCTCAAGAATTTATAGATCTTTGCCTAGATTATAACCTAACAAATATTATCACCCAGCCTACTAGAATTACCGACTGCTGCAGCAATATACTCGACTTGTGCTTGAGTCAGGAACCTTCACTCTTTAGCAACGTTACCTACTTAACAGGAATTAGCGATCATCTTGTCATCGACATAACACTCTCTCTCTCTGTTCCTCGGAAATCTCATTATTGCAAATACATTCGCGACTACGCGAGGGCAGACTATGTGTCTATCAACTCATGCCTCGAAGACTTTTACCAATCATTCTCTGTTAATCTCGAGGAAAGAACCGTCGAGGAAAATTGGACGCTCTATAAAAATAAGCTAACCCACCTAGTTGAGCGCTTCATTCCACTGACCCGCATCATATCTGATAACTGTCATCCATGGTATAACAAAACGGTGCATAGTCATGCTAACAAGAAAAAGCGACTTTATAAACGAGCGAAATCTGTCAACAATTCAGCCTCGTGGGATGCATATCATGCGTGTGCTAGGACATACAAAACCGCCATTACTGATGCTAAAACCAAGTTTTATACTCACGACCTCCCCAACATTTTAACAAATAAACCCAAAAAGTTCTGGAAAGTGGTCAACCCAGCTCTGTCTCTTCCTTTGCAGTTCATAAACGACAACGGCATCCCACTTTCAGACGAAGATAGCGCTCTTTACCTTAACAATTTCTTCACATCAATCTTTACTAACGAAGACTTGCTCAACGTTCCTGACTCATGCCCATTTTCTCACCCTCAGATGAATCCTATCATAATTGACCATGCAGGCGTATTGAAAGCAATAGAAAACCTAAAGGTCTCCTCGAGCTCTGGAGACGACCAAATTAATTCGAAGGTATTAATAAACACTAAACACATTTCCTCTGTTTTCCTCTGTGACATATTCTCACAATCGCTCACGCTTTCCATAGTTCCACGTGACTGGAAAATAGCTAACGTAATACCTGTTCACAAAACTGGTGATCGCCAACTAATAAGTAATTACCGTCCCATCTCTCTCACCAGTGTTCCATCTAAGCTCATGGAGCATATACTTTACTCAAATATAATAAACTTTCTTGACTCTCATAACCTTCTTTTAAACATCAACACGGATTTCGTAAATCTTACTCTTGCGAAACCCAGCTAACCGCCTTCCTTACTGATATTTATTCAAGCTTCGATTCGAATATTCAGACTGACGCCATTTTCATTGACTTTTCCAAAGCATTCGACAAAGTACCCCACCAACGTCTTTTAACAAAGCTTAACGATATTAATATTCATCCCTCTGTTGTTAAGTGGATTTCTGAATTCCTAATTAACCGTAAGCAATATTCCTCCGTTAACAACGTAAAATCTCCCATCTCTACCGTAACTTCAGGTGTTCCCCAGGGAACCGTACTTGGCCCCCTTCTGTTCCTAATCTATATTAATGATCTCCACCTTAATATAGCTTCTTCTGTGCGCCTGTTCGCCGACGATTGTGTCATTTACCGACCCATTCTTTCATACAATGATCATCATGCTCTCCAAGAAGACCTTGAATCTGTAATCCATTGGTGTAAAAAATGGCAGATGATGTTAAACTTCAATAAATGTAGATCCCTATCATTTTCCCGCAGTTCTCGTGCCACACCATTTTCGTATTACCTCACTAACACTCAAGTAATAGCATGCTCATCTTATAAATACCTGGGTGTTCATCTCACCTCTGACCTATCATGGACTACTCACATAACTTCTGTTATTTCTGATACTAACCGTTCTCTCGGATATTTGCGCCGTAACCTCAAACTTGCTACACCCTCCGTAAAACGACTAGCGTATACTACCCTTATAAGATCGAAGTTAGAATACGCCTCATCTATATGGTCCCCATGGCAGTCCTACCTTGCAAATAATCTAGAATCCGTACAAAACAGAGCCCTTCGTTTTATTTATAACGACTACTCACCATATACCAGCATATCAGGATTACGCCAATCAGCTAACCTTCATTCACTTTCCCTTCGCCGCCGAGTATCACGCCTTTCTCTCCTCCATCGAATTTTTTATCACAATAGCCACCTCAAAGAATCACTGCTATCACCTCCCCATCGTTTTTTCCCGCGTCTAGATCACCTATGTAAATTACGTCCAATTCGATCATCAACTGTTTCTCACCAGACTTCCACACTACCATTGGCCATCGAGGATTGGAATTCACTACCTCATAATATCGTTTCTATTAATGATACCACTAAATTTGTTGAAGCCATTACCCTCTCTTTATCTAACCAACCTAGCTAGCTTACAGTGTTATAATTGTGTTTACTGTTCTATTTGTTTTTGTTCTATTGCCACCCCTTGTATAATGCCCCACGGGCCCTCAAGGAAAATAAATGATGATGATCTCTCATAATCAAGGATATGCACGACCTCTGAGACTTTCATTTTGTCTAGCCGTGAAGAGGGGGGGGGGGGGAGGGGGCTGTCGCCTTGTCAGGCATGCCAATGCCTCTTGTGGCGGCCCCTCAGACAACTGTATTCTTCGGACGGTGGTCTGAATAAACGTTGATTTGATTTGATTTGATTTGAGTATACTGTCATGCCAGGAAGCGCACGTGCCACGAGAAGGCACGAAGCGTTCTAGGAAGCCTCTCAACTGACTTTGACTTATACTTGGGGACTTTTCTAGCCAATCGAGCCAAAGCTATGGGTACCTGCTCCCTCGAGCACATTGAGCGCCGAACAGATCTGCGCTCGCGTGGTACTCACTTCTTCGTAGATGCAACAAACTGTTGTCCCCAATAGTGCTACTGAAATAAGCTACGCTCAGAGTAACGACACTTGGCCGTATTGTGTATAAAAATCATGGTTGCCAGTTATCTGAAGCTTTATATGAAATCACGGAAGACGCTTTTCCGCCCCCTCAGATGCTAAACAGTTTGCGACAAAGCAAAGCAATGTAACATGTCCATCATAACACCGAATATAATGCTAAGAAAGTCGCACTTTCCAATCGTGACGATCGGCAGTTGCGTCTGCTCCCACACAAGCACCAAAATGGCGCCGCCCACAACATGTCGCGGAACGGAGTGCCGATACTCTAAGCGCAGCTCATTTAGTGGCTCCAATATCCCATTCACACGCAGCGTAAAGGTGCCTTTAGCTTAGGTCCTTACCTGAAGGTACCCGTCGTAAATGACGTTCTTGGTTGTCGACGTTTAGCGCACTCGAAAAACTGTTACTCAAGCATTCACACACCCAAAGAACACACCTCTCACACAGCGCTCACTAGCAACTTTGTATTTCGTGATTTTTCTTCGGCTTCTACTTCTACTTCAGTTTTAGACGATTTGCAAATAGAAAAAGACGAAATATGAGTAAAAAATTCCCGTCTAACGCTTAAGCTAATTTGCGGCTAAATAATTAATCTCTTTCCGTGATAATGTTATCGACGGCGTACTAACACACTTGGCCTCTAGTCGTATGATGTTCTCGGCTTCGATGATTTCCCTTGTTAATTGGTTTACACTTTTGCCCAACACGGTGCTGTTGTTGAAATGTGCGACACACCCACAATCCCGACAGTGTATCCCCAAGTGGCCAGAGTTGGCGTTTACGATGTTGTTGCTGTGTTCTCGAAGGCGGTCATTTAGACATCGCCCAGTTTGTCCAACGTACTGTCTTCCGCAGGAAAGGGGGAAAGAATAGACAACTCCCTCCACGCAAGGCACAAAGTTGGTCCTATGCTTCTTGGAGCAGCCGATTGCAGGATTTGAGGGTGTGGTGACGTTTTTACAAAGGCTGGACAGTTTGTTGGGTGCTGAAAACACGATATCAACGTTGACTTTGTTAGCTGTTTTCTTAAGGCCGTGGGAAAAATTGTGGATGTACGGGACGATGACTGGTCTTCTTGTCCTGTCGCTGTGTGTTTGTTTGACGCAGTTCGCTTGCTTCATTTCTTTAAGAATAGCTTCGACCACTGACACCAATAAGAAGGCAGGGTACCCTGCGGACTTCAGTCTCGCTATTTGCCCGTCGAAACTCTTTTGTATGGAATGTGAGCACGACTTTGTGATTGAGCTCTTAAGGCATGACCGCACTATGCCTCTTTTCACGAGTTTTGAGTGCGCGGAGTTGAAAGGGAGGAGTGGTTTTTTACCCCTGGGTTCATAGAACCAGCAGACGTGGTGGGGTAGCACCACCAGTCGGAGATCCAAGAATCTTAAGGATCCTTCAACTGGCAACTCGTGGGTGATCTCTAGGGGACTCATGCAGTCTTTAAATGCCGAGAGGACGTTGTCCACCAAGCTTGACCCACTGGCTTCATCGATGGCTAAAAAAATTAAAAAATCGTCCACGTATCTAAACACTCGCACTACTTTTGTGTCATCTCCTATTGAAAAAACCAGCAAGAAAATCAAGCTGGCCAAGCTGGTTTAGCTGGTTTTTAAGCTGGTTCGAGCTGGTCTACGTGGTAATCAAGCTGGTTCAAGCTGGGCAAGGTGGTTCAAGCTGGTTCGAGCTGGCACTGCTGCTGGGCAAGCTGGTACTTGAGCTGGTTCGAGGTGGTACTGAAGCTGGTTCAAGCTTGTCAAGCTGGTTCGAGCGGGTCAAGCTGGTTCAAGCTGGTTCGAGCTCGCACTGCAGCTGGGCATGCTGGTACTTGAGCTGGTTTGAGCTAGTACTGAAGCTGGTTCAAGCTTGTCAAGCTGGTTCGAGCTGGTGCAGGAGCTGGCCCAAGCTGGTCCAAGCTTGTCAAGCTGGTCTTGCTGGGAGCGCGCTCGCCAAGGTCGGCTAGAGGTGGCCGAGCTGGCATTGCTGGGAGCGCGCGCGCCAAGGTCGGCTTAGGCTGGGGCGAGGCCACGTCCTGTTCTTTGTCCTCTCGTTTTTGGAAGACGACCGGGCGCTTCAGGCGCGCTCCGAGCTTCCTTTGTGTGCGAGAGAGAGAGAGAGTGGTAGGAACGGAGAATTTGAGACACGTTTGGCTATCTTGGGCAGATTTTCGAAGGGACGGCTGCGTGCGCGTTGTTTGGAGACTACTTGAACGGCGGTGCAAGCGAAGCGGGATTTGAGGAGACAGCGAGCGGCAGTCCGTTCAACGCGGGAAGAAGGCGGACGCCCCGACTGAGGCGTCGCTACGTGTCTTCGAACGTGTGTGTGCTCGTGAATGACGGTGGTGCCGAGGAGTATCGCCAATGCCATCCAAGCTACACGGATTTCCTCGCTTCTCCCGACTATGCAAGAGGCCGCTTCGCCCCCATTACTGGCGGGACCCAGGTTCGCTTCTCTCATCCGTGTTGTATTTTTATTGTTATTGCCTGCTTTTGGCGTGTGTCTAGTATTTCTCGTGTTGAGAGATAAGCAATCTAGTTGTAATAGCATTGTTTGTTTTGCACCGAGAACCACTGTCTGCGTCGGTTAGTACTGTGTAAGCGCCGAGGACGTGTAGCATCTGAGCTCATCTGAGCAGGCCGCGAGTACTAAAATAATAAATCGGATGCCGAGCTGGCTTTTCTGAAGAGTTTGGCTTGTTTATCCTGTGTATCAATTTAAACTTGTTAAACTGGTGGGGAAGTCCACCGGCTTAACCATCATGCTAAACTGGGCATGCTGGGGCAATAACTCAGCTTGAAGCTGGGACCAGATCAACCAGCATGACCAGTATGACCATATCAACCAGCATGCCAAACTGGGCATGCTGGAGCAATAACCAAGCTTGAAGCTGGGACCAGATCAACCAGCATGACCAGTATGACCGGATGAACCAGCATGCCAAACTGGGCATGATGGAGCAATAACCGAGCTTGAAGCTGGGACCAGCTTAAGCTGGTTTTTTCAATAGGGATGTAACCTTTGTTGTAGAATCCTATCGAGATGTGCAAGATATAGGTCGCTGAGTACAGGTGCAATGCACGAACCCTATGCACACTCCTCTCTTTTGCAAGTAAGTGTGTCCATCCCAGGCAGCAAAGGTGGATTTAAGATAGATAGTAAGCAATTCCAAAAACTTATTTTGGGGCATGCCTGATGCATTTTGAAATGCAATAGCACCATAGGTGTCAATGCTGTCTTCAATACTTGTTAAGAGACGGTCTTGGGGCAATGCATAATAGAGGTCCTTAATGTCAATTCAAAAAACTTGCATCCCTTGGTGTTTTTGTTCTTCTAGGAAGTTAAAGACTTTAAGGAACATCGGATTAGGTAGGGGTCGTCTACGGTTAAAAGATTTAGTTTGTCTTGTAGGAATAAGGCAACTGATTTTGCCACGTTCCCCACTCTGAAACGATGACTCTTAGGGGGCAGTCAGGCTTGTGGGTTTTTGCACTAAAAAATACTTCTAAGGATAACTTTTTGCTGCGGTCAAATTGGGAGCAAAGTTTTTTGAGTTCAAGCGATTGGCAAAAATGCCTCTCCGCTTGTTTTACCTTACCTAATGCTATCTCGTCATGGCTGTTGAAGACGGAATCAAATGCTGCTTTTGCCTTTTCGCTGAATGTATCTCCGCGCATGAGGACAAAACCTCCTTCCTTGTCTGCAGGCATGAGCGCGAAGGGAATGCTCCTTCAGGTACTTCTCTACTCTCCTTACAGGTAGTGGTTTGACAGGTGGTTTATGTCGAAGGAGTAGGTCCACTTCTTCGGGAGTGCACCGATCCATCTCCGTTTCGGGAGCTTGCCTTGACACTTGTCTCACCATAGAAATTCTTGATCACACGATAAATAAATGGAGCACTTTAAGTTGCTGTCGATTGCATTCCTGCTAAACCGCGAGAGTAGAACGGATGAAACAATTAATCCTCGATATCGGGTTCACGCGCAGTTTTTGTAGTGTAGTAGTGGGAGTTTGTTGATAGATTGGGGGAAAAAGAAGAGGAAATAAAGGTGGAGAACAGTGATGGTCGCCATTGCGTTGCCTCCTGTCTCTGCCGCCCTTCTGACCATTATTTATCATTTCAACAACTCTACATGCCAGTGACGCTATCGGAAGGAATGGGTGACGACGAAGATAAAGGGTCCTGGGCGGGAGAGTCGGACGACTCGTCTAGAAACCTCGAACAAGAGCTCGCAGTGGTCCATCGCGTTCGGGTTCGTAGCAGACATTGTATTCCACGTGCCGCCGCTGCTACCTGCTAGCTGGAGTATGCGTTCCTCGTTCAGCGTATTATTCTATCTCATTTGTGTCCACAATCATTTCATAATCTGCTACTTATATATATTCAATTTGTTATAATGCATTAAGCAAGTTATATTAATATATCTGTGATGTTTATTTTGAGTTCGTGGATCCGAGGCTACTCCTGTAGCTGTTAAGGAGCTCGGCGAGCTCCGTTTAACACAAGACCTCCCTTAGCGAAAGGGACCTTTAGGCGCTGTGTGATCACGTTCTCCAGCTCCCTTTACGACAGGTACCTGGGCTAAAGGTACCTTTACGCTGCCGTGTGATTTGGGTATAAGTGTCTCTAGCCCCTCAAGTTTAGTAACGTTGCTTTATACCGCGCTCTCACATTTGACGTTTGAGATGCTGATGCCGGCTCTGTATCAGCACCATCTTTCGGGAATCGGGAGAAGCTTTGCTAGACGTTCCTCTTGCTGAAAAAAGGAGCGTGTGGAAGGGCCAGAGGAGAGCATTTCGCCCCAAGAATCTCGAACGCCACGATTCAGCGCCACAGAAACATCTCCGTGCTAATATAGTTCAAGGAGTAGCATTTTTAAATAGTGACCAATGCAAATTTCGTTCGCTCCGGGCAAAGCACCAAAATAGAGTCGCCCACAAGCAAATCAGTGAATGGTGTGCCGATTTACTCTTATGTGTTTTACTCTTTATTTTGCGGTGGCGCTATACTCCGTTTCACGTTACGTCTAACAGAAGCCAATCCAATCCATCCGCCCCACAAGTGCATCGTCATAACACTCGTCGTTTTGGCACGTTTGATATCACCGGCTATATCGATCACGCACAATGAATGTGGCTTGATCCTGGGCTTCTTTATGCACGCGATTAGTTTGTTTGGTAATGTCAAACGTCCAAAGATGACGAGGGCCATGACGGTGGGTGTTGCATATTTGGCTCCGTCGGATCTCTAGGCAAATGGAGTCGGGTTGTAGCGTTCGCAAGTTCCTAAGTAAAAAATAACAAAACAAGGCGCGTTGTTTTATATAGTGGTGCGCGGTTCAGGGCGCGAGCCGAGATCAGAGAAAACGAAATGGCTCGCTCCTTCACGGTCTTGACAGTCCCGTTCGCGCGCTCTCACCGTTCCATTCATCTTTAACTTAAGGAATCCGTCGCTCAGGTTCCGCCATTGTATTTGCCAAGTTTCTTCTGGGACGTTTTAGTATTGCACTAGGTTTGAGCCACCCCTGTCGGGAAGTCAGCGTGTACAAGACCGTCCGCCATTTGCGTCACGATATTTGCCTCGGCGGCACTTTTCTCACTTCTTTTACTTCTAGTATCGGCACATTCCATTTGGCCCTCCAGCCTTCCCGACGTTTGAGGCAGACAACTACAAAAATGGGTAAGCTTCTGCGGCATTAATGCTTCACCTAACTAAGCGATTTCTTTACGTCTCTCGTGTATCAATGGCCCATAGATACGCGGGAGACACGAAATGTACTCTTGACAACATTACAGGTTGTTGGGAGCACATTATACAGAGCTTGCATGTAACGTCATTCGTCGCCATGTCAATATTTTATGCGCCGCGAGCCTTCAGTTCGCTGCGTTAGTTTTATACTCCAGAAGTTTCAGTTCGAAGAAATCAATAAGTGGGTACAACCGTCAGCACCCAGCAATGGCGACACTTGGACGCGATATATATTTAAACAACCATAAAACTATCAATTTTTCTTCAGATCTGTTATTTTTTATTTATTTATATATTTATTTTATTTATTTATTATTTTTTGTACCTCTATCGCCCAGTGGGCATTACAGTATGGAGGACAAAAAATTAAGAAAAACACAAGACAAACAGCAAATAATAAACGATGAGATTGAACGAGATAAATGCTCAAAAGGAAACATTCCAATCAGTTACACAATAACATATATACTTAAAATATAAACTCGTGGTAGTAAGATCTCCACGAGAAACATAATTGGGTGCCATCATATATATTGACATATTGATGCCCGTGTTGCTGTAATGAAGATTAGAAAAAAAATGTAAGACGAGGACCTTTACGATGCACATGGTTGAAAAAACCCGAGACTGTGGGTAAAAGACACAACACTAAAAAGTCTCTACTTTCTCGGGGGTTTTTCAGTCTCGGTTTTTTTCAGTCTTGGGTTTTTTCAACCATGTGCAATGTACACCAGCTCGTTTGCGTCCTTACGTTTTGCACATTTAAGACTTTGTTGTAGGGGTTTCCAACCAAGTGTTCGCTTTATTTCAAAGATAGTATTCCGGAAATCATAGATATTAGATAGATATATCGCGGGTTGGTTTTGAATTCATTCGATTTGATTTACACAGTTTTGCATATACGGGTCCCATACAATACAATCGCAATTTAAAATCGGCAGTGTATTAAAATGTACAAGGTTTCCTCAAGACTAAATCAAGTATTTTTTACACTGCGATGCAAAAGACGTAGTGTCACGTGACTGTTCCACCATACGTCAGCTCTCAGGTGGACGCCGAGATAGACTGTCTTGGTGCAAAGCATTAAGCTATGGACTTTCAATATAAAATATTTTTAATGCAATTTCGCTTCCTAGTAAATCTAACATTAATACATTTGGCTGCGACATATTCTATTTCTCGCAACACTGTGAAATCTCGTTTACATCACTCTGAAGAACAATAACGTCGTCGTCACTGACCACTTTTTTATATAAGACAATCATCTGCTTACAAGCGAATATCGATGAGATTAAACTTGTAATATCATTATTATTAAATTAAAAAAGGGCCTAAGATTGAGCCTTGAGGCACTCCTGTCGTTACATATACGTATGATGAGTGAACGCCATTTATGATAACCCGCTGTTTTCTGCAATCGAGTATTAGCTATTCATTTAAGAATGTATTAAACAATGTTTAGGCTACCCAGTTTTGTTTAATAGGAGTGAATAGTCCACTACATACAAATATATTCTAAAATCCAGAAAGACACACTCAGTTTGGCAACATTTGCACATTTGCATTTGCCTGTGCATTTGCAACAAATTCACAGGCAAGATCATGATAAAATTCCAGCAGTTGAGTGCTGCATGACAACTCTGCGTGAAAGTCATGTTTAATTGGTGCAAAGAACTTTCAGTAATTTAGATGGCCCACCAGGTTAGAGTAAACGACGTGTTCCATGATTTTGCAACATTCAATCGTGAGAGATATAGGCCTGTAACTATCAACACTATTACTTTACCATTTTTACATATTGGAACTACATTTCTGGATTTCCAGTTGTCAGGGAGACGTTCACTTCCTGGTGACATCGTAAGCAGCATTACTAAGGCGCTACGATATCAGCACAATATTTCAGTTAAAATATTGGGGACTCTATATACGATCTGGAAGATTTCCATAATTCAATATTTCTCAATAATTTACGTATACTGTTATGATCATAAGTAAGCTGATTTATTTTGGAGCTAATTTTATCAATACTTTCAGGTGGAAATGTGGCTGTGAGTGTTAAAAATATTCTAGATATTAATTAAAAGCGGTTCCTCTAACACTATTTTCTGTCACTAGGTCACCATCAATTATTAAAGCAGAGACGTCTGAAATTTACTTTCGTTGCGTTTTTACATACTTCCATAATGTTTTGGGACATTTATTTAGCGTTTGACCAAGTGAAAGAAAGTAATCAGATTCTGTGTCTTTCGTTTTTAATTTTCAGGTCTTTTTGAACTGAAATGAGTAATGACGCAGGTAAGTGACCTGAAATGAGTAATGATGCAGGTCTCCTGCGTCATTACTTTTCTTATATTGTGCAAAGACGCGCTTATCTCTTTTTATTGAGCACCTGATATCCGAGTTCATTCAAGGCTTTTCTTGTTTGCTTTTCGCACTTTCTCTTTGAAGGCACGTGAATGTCAACCAATTCTTGCACCTTATCCTTAAATACATTCTTAAAAAACTTCGCTTTGGTCGATACACTCCATACTTCAAATTCAGACTAAACATAAATGAGATCGAAACCTAGCTGATCATTATCCCTTCTATTGGGCCTATAAACCTTTTTAGCTTGATTTCTATACTTTTGTACATTGGAACATTTCATAGTCGCTAGAACTGCTTCTTGGTCGCTCATGCCTGGAACTAAAGAAACCAAGGTAAATGTTGGCAATCTATCGCAAAAATTAATGTCTAAAATACTTTAACGGCTAACACCAGTCTTTGCGGGTTCCGTGACGATCAAACTAGTGCAAATCAAAATCATTGACAACATTCAAGAAAGTAGAATGGCGAGATGATGAACAATTATTCACAGGGCAGTAATCTACCAAAAAAAACATCTGGGATGGCTTTCTTGAAGCCGCGTCTCAGCTAAGACAGAGCGAAAGAAAGCCCTGTCAAAGCTAGCACACGAGCGGAGTGGCTTGTCAAGTCGAGTCTCAAGCGCTCGCGCGCCTTGGGAAGTCTTTCTTTCACCCAGTCTCAGATAAGACGCTGTTTCTAGCAAGCCAACCCTGGAACATTAAAATCACAACCCGAAAATCTAAGTCCCGGAGCGACAGCAGATAATGCATCATGTAATTAAAAACGTTTTTGAGCAGTGCTTGATGGAGGCCTGTAAAACAGAGCCCACAGTCAAATATTCCCCCTAGAAAGGGAAATCTTATACCACACAGCTTCACAAAATACGTCACTAATGTCTATGGGAATGCTATGCAAACACTGGCAAGAAAAAAACACACCGCCACCGTGATTATTTCTATCATATCGGTAGACGGTAAAACTTAAATGGAACTCTTCTATGTTAAAAATATATGAATTCAGCCATGACTCAGTTTCAATAACAACGCCTGGAGCGGCGGTTGAGATTAGACTAGGAAAATCAACCAATTTATTTCGAGTGCTTCGAGAGTTTACGATAAGCAACGTAATGTTCTCAAGTGATGCTTCTGGTATTGCAGAAATATTTTGTATTTTCTAAAGGCGACATTCGACGACGGTTTCTGATTCCACATTGTAGATATACCAATTTCGGCCAATGAAAGCTTCATTAAGTCGTAGTCTGAATGGAAGATTTATAATATTTTTTTCTACAAAATTGAGTAGTTTCCTGTTTTACGTACGCACGTTAACCGAGAAATCTCTGGTTCATAGTAAAAATGTGGTTTCTTTTTATCTTAGAGCTTCAAAGCAATAGCTCTTGATTTACTTTGAATGGCACAATTTTAACTATAACGGGTCTGTTTCGCTGAGGGCTGTAAGCACCCAGTTTATGTGCGCGTTCAGCAACATATGACTCACGAACATAAGTGAGGTTATTGCAACACAGCGTCGTCACCTTTTCTTCGAAAACCAAACCACCACTCCTTCTCGGAGCCTGAAATATCATACAAAAGTGAATTCGACCCGCGAGATTTATTTTCGAGTCTATCTTGCTGTGACGTAAGATATTAACCCTGCTTCGTAAGATCTTTTGTGTTAACGTCAACGTTCGTCAAGTCATCCTTCAGAATTTTGAGTGCATTTAACTCGAATCCCGTTGTGTTAATTTTTGACGAAGATGATTCTGCGGGTGATTCAAGGAAAGGCCAGGCTCTTTAATTCGACCGCTAAATTCGGTTTCTTAACCTATCGCGTTACGATTTTGGCAGCGTTGCCCACAGAGGGTGCTTTTTTTTGTAAAATTTGCAAAGACCGATTTTACTTGAGGAAAAAGTAAAGAAAGAAAAAGGCTTCGCTCCTATGGAAACGCAGCGACGCCACCGGTCTTCAAACAACACGGCGCCGTTTCGCACGGGAAACAAGAAATGGCGCAAGCGGTCGCGACGCCAACTGCCGCCAACGAACGAGCATACGTCGCCGAGAGCCGGCGTCTTTAGCAGACGATCTTTTCGACTCAAAAGCGGCGCGAGCTTTCCTGATATCAGTTGACAATGCATTATTTTATCATCCTTTCTGAGAAAACATATTAAATGGACACTTAATCGATTAGACAAATGGTTTCTTGGGATATTTTGACTGTTTCTTTTTTTTGGGGGGGGGGGGGGTTACCGATGTCGCCTGCTTTGCAGTTCCTTGTGGTTACCACGCCTGTTTTTGTTTCTGCGATTGTCGCCGCCTGCGGAACGCGCTCCGCTTTTGAGTCGAAAAGATCGTCTGCTAAAGACGCCGGCTCTCGGCGCCGTATGCTCGTTCGTTGGCGGCGTTCGTTGCGCCATTTCTTGTCTCCCGTGCGAAACGGCGCCATGTTGTTTGAAGACCGGTGGCGTCGCTGCGTTTCCATAGGAGCGAAGCCTTTTTCTTTCTTTGCTTTTTTCTCAAATAAATTCGCTCTTTGAAAATTGTTCAAAAACAAATGCACCATCTGTGGGCAACGCTGCACAAAGTCGTATCGCGATGGGTTAAGAAACCGAATTTTGCGGTCGATTTAAAGAGCCTGGACTCTCCTTGAATCACCCAAAAGTTTATCACTTATCGTCTGCTGTTTGGCTTGGACATTTTTACGTTATTTTAACAGCATTGTCTCTTATTGCTCAAGTTTAGGCAGAAGCGATAGTGCTTTCATAATTTCGGCCATATGCTCTTAAATACCAGTTGGACCAGGGTTCCTTCCGACATCGCCAGATGTTAGTAGCAGAGATTTGATGGTGGACAACATTAAAGCAAAACAAGTGGCTGTGCTATTTTGTGCACAAATATAGATACGTTTGATGCTATTGGGGCATGGCATCGACAAAAAAATGGGTCTGAACGTCGTAGAGGACAGACCTGGAGCCGAAACGATCGTGAGCATACCGGAAGCATGTCGGCGCCTAGCCCGTCGGTGAATCCGCGTGCCGCCCCTTTTGTAGTCTCGCATCCAATGATGATGTACCTTGCTGCCAGGCGATGCTTTCATTGATGGTCATGCTCGACGGTCAATGTTCACCCGAGAGCGAAATTTTCGCCGGAGCACAGAAAGCAGGCAGCATTTCTTCCTCCATGATGAGGGAGTATTCGGGTGTGTTGGCTGCGCTTTTTCCACAAAAAAGTGCTGAAACCTAGAGCAGAAACAATCGTGGGAATACTGGATGCATGTCGGCGCCTAACCTTTATTATATACAATATTATAATATTGTATATTATAATATGAATCCCTGTTCCTCTCCAATATTTAGTATAGCGCTAGGACAATGGCACAGGGAAGTCTATCTGTATTTCCACCTTCTCTTTCGTTTATTCGCTCCAACCTTGTCAGGCACAAATGTGAGATAATATTGAAATACTACACGACTTCATGTAGGCTGTCCCAACATCAGCGTGTCCTTAAAATTTACTTGTAAATTGCATTGGCGGCGCCGAAATTGAACACTTAGGTTAATGCCTTGTAGTTTTGGCTTCACTCGCTGGGATGATAGCGCGAGGACGGACGTTAAACGTCCATTCCACAAAATCATGATCCTTGTTTTCAGAAGAGAAGTATAGAAGTAGTTCTGAGAACGCGCTGCGAACAACGTCCAATGGCGATATTCTGGTTAAAAAACGCATAGAAGATGTGGCAAAAGTAGAAAACAAACACGACACAAGCCCTCACTCGGAACTGGCAGTTTAATAGATGTTCAGAGGCCACATAAAAGAAAGAAAGGTATATCTCCCCTCCCCCCTCCCCATTCCTTTTTTTAGTTCGGGCATGAAACAATTGATTCCTGCCTCAAAACTAGAACTCCAGGAGAAAACCCTTGTCGTAAATCATATCAAATAACACGCGACAACGTCGGAGATTAAAGCAGTACCTTAACATCTGATAATGCAAGAAACAAATAACTGATGCAAATGTCCCCACGAAATTTTATTTTACAGGTCTCCAAAATTCTTTTAGCACTGCTGTTTCTGAATTTGTCCGGAATACTTGTGTCAGGAAACAAAAGGGAGAGCCTGAACCTATTTCAGTGGACCGCCAAATGGCCTGACAGTGTCGAGTGGAGAAACGCACAATGCTCCCGTATTCTGTCATTTAGGCCTAGGCCCCACGGCGGCCACAAAATGTGACGATAAAACAGATGTTTTTGACCCGCTACTGTAACGCCTGGTCGATACCTAAAATACTTATTGTATACCACTATACAGGGCGTTTTCTTTTTTTCAACTTTACAGACTTGTTTCAAAAAAGCCGTGAAAGCTACACTTGCGCGGTTTGTGTAGGTGAGTTATACGGCCAGAGGGGCATAGTCTGCCAGCTAATCGTAACTATCAGTCGGCTGATTACGTATTTATCGTTAATTACATTTTTAGTTGTAGAAATCGGCATATGGTTCCAATTAGAAACTGGCTAAAAAGGGGACACATTTCGCTGATATCTGCTACGAAAAAAATCGTGGATTTATTTTTGGGACAGATCATAAGCTAAGTCAGCCAAGTCCCGAAATTTTCAAACAAATACTAAACTCTGAAAACGCGGAACCCTACTTATAAAGGAACACATTTGCTTTTGAGTGGCGTACCACACCATCTCTTCTCTTCCTGCATCCAGGAAGAAATCGAGTATCCGCCAGTGACGCAATTCTCGCGGTGCCGGACCTGCCCGAAAGGGTTACTGGGGAAGGTTTGTAACAATATTAGCCTAGAGGATATGATACACAAAGTCTGCAGGACAGTAAACGGCAGCCCCGTTGCTGTGCATTGTAATGCAAGCCTTGTGTCGCACATCCTGTATGATGGTAATGTTACTTATCATTCATAGTAAACCACTCCGACAGCACTGGAAAAACCTTCTCAAACGGTATTTTTAAAGGCCAACCATATCTGTTTTCGAGATGACCACTCGTGGAAGCTGCCTCCCGTTTCTCGGAAACTTTATGATTGAAACCATTAAATAAGTGTTCAAATTACATGGAATATGCCAATATCAACGTTACATTACGTTTACTGTGTACTACCTTTGCAAAACGGTCTGCATAGGGATGAACCCACACAAATTATTACGTCTTGCTTTTATGTGGGGAAGCTACAAACGTTTTAGGAGCCTAAGGTTAAGACACAAACCACAAAAGTTAGAGAGGTACAAGCTTTAACATTTATTACGTTGAAAACGCAATGTTTCAGCGCAATATATTATTAAAATATAAAATGTGCCAATAATGTAAGCATAGAAAAACACTTCGCTCATTTTAATCACGCGTCAACCTATTTTATACCGAATGGAGCAATATGTCGGCTGCCCCGGGACAAGTGTTTTGCAGTCTGCAGTATTTCTAGCCTCCAAGAAATGCTTGCACTTTCATCATTACATGAACCCAAAAGCCAGGGTAAAGTAAACAAACCAGAAATTAACTGTATGAAAATATCTTTATTCCGTGCTGGTACTGGGGAGGGGGGGGGGGGGCACGAAGTTTTTTCGCAAGCAGGGATCTCAATGACGGCCCGGTAAGACTTGTAGCAGAGCCTGTATGCCAGTTGGTTCGCGGATGCCAGCACTAAGTCTTCCAAAGAAGACTTCCGGTTCATTTGTAGTGCGGCAAACATTCCTCGCGCTGCTAACTTTTAGTCAGGGCAACAAATTCTTGGCCACTATGGGTACACCAATGACGCTGGATAAAGATGGGTCTCCATTGTGATAATCAACTCCTATCCACCAAGCCTGAGACGCGCTCTCTAGCAGTCAGGCTCTGCCGGAAGCCCCAGGCCCATAACTGCAAAATAAACACAAAGAACAAGCATTAGGCACACTATACAGAACTGACCCAAGTAACATTGATGTGTTGTAGATATGTTGCGAGAATGTTCCGAATGTTGTGGGAGTGTTGGGAGATTTTGCGCAACAATCCCCAATATGTTTTTGACACAACAGTGATTGGCACGACAAACACACAGCGTTACGCTACTGTTTCGAACGCCATGCTGCCTGGGGAACTGTGTATTAAAAGTCGGAAAAATGTTGAAGGAACAACGTTTGCTAGGCGGCATAATTTAAATGTTGCGCAACTGCAGCGCCCGACATGTTGCTTAAGCAACGTTGTATCAGTGTAGTACAGACGCGAAAATCGCAACATTGTGTAGTCAACTGTTTCCAATCTGTTTCTGACGCAACATTGATCGGCACGACAAAGGCACAGCGTTAGGCTACTGTTTCGAATTCCATGCTGCCTAGGAAACCGTGTGCTAAAAGTCGGAAAAATGTTGAAGGTACAACGTTTGCTAGGCGGCATAATTTAAATGTTGCGCAACTGCAGCGCGCGACATGTTGCTTAAGCAACGTTGTATCAGTGTAGTACAGACGCGAAAATCGCAACATTGTGTAGTCAACTGTTTCCAATCTGTTTCTGACGCAACATTGATCGGCACGACAAAGGCACAGCGTTAGGCTACTGTTTCGAATTCCATGCTGCCTAGGAAACCGTGTGCTAAAAGTTGGAAAAAGGTTGAAGGTACAACGTTTGCTAGGCGGCATAATTTAAATGTTGCGCAACTGCAGCGCACGAGATGTTTCTTATGCAACGTGGTATTACTGTAGTACAGACCCAAACATCGCAATGTTGTGTTGCGAACTGTCTCCAATTTGTTTCTGACGCAACATTGATCGGCACGACGAAGGCACAGCGTTAGGCTACTGTTTCGAATTCCATGCTGCCTCGAAAACGAAAGCGAAAATAAAAACAGCGTTTAGAAACCGAACACTGTGAGATTTGAGGAGCGCCGAAAGGACATAAAAAACCGGGACAACCTGAACAATACAAGGCGCCTTGCGTCACTCAGCTTGTCCTGGTTTCTTGTTTTTCCGGAGCCTGTCAAAAGTGGATGAAAAATTATGAACCGACTGACCCGACTTACCACATTAGAGCAGTTCATTTTCATTACGACAGGCTCTCTTCAAACGTCTTGCATAGTTCAGCTTGCACTGGTCCGTTTTTATTTTCGGGTCCTTTCAAAAGGTGAGCTCTAAGCCACTGGACCAATCTACCACATTCATAATTTGCGGAAGCGAAGAAGAGGAAATGCGACAAAGGGAAAGATTCGCCCGCGTTATTTGAGGCCTATAGAAAAGCGGACCGGATACAAGGGGGCCAAAATCTTTTACAAGAAACACACAATCTTCTCTACAGTTCTGTCTAACAATTTGATATGAAGGTATACTTGGACGCTTGCATTATTCGTTTAGGAATCAAGCGAAACTTTGCACCGGATCATTCTACCGGATCATTCTACACCGGAAATGTCTCCAGCAGTGTTGTGCCCGTTACCGAAAATAATTAACGAAATAGCGTTACTCGTTAGCTTGGAAAAAAGCTATCGCGTTACAGAGCTCTGTTACAATTTTGTAAATGTAACGAAATACTGGTGTCGGTACTTGCCTTGACTAACGGACGTTACTTTTACGTTAGTTTGTCGTTACTTTGTGTTTCACTGTTAGTATATGACAGCTGTTAGTATATGACTGTAAAGTCTCAACCACAAACGTGTCTATAAGATTGTGGAACACTGCTTGAGAAACGGGAGTTTGATGCATGCGGTCGATCTTCCTCTGCTTCCTCAAGGGTGTGTTGGGAGAGTGGGTTGTAGCTTCGGTCTTTCGTTTCTCTGAAATTACCGCAAACCCTGTCAGCTTCTGCGAATGGAGGGACTGGCGGAAAAGAAAAACAATTAGGACTGGTGTGAAGCACCGCTGTTAATTTCTAGTTATCAGTCGTGTGGAACAACGAAAGATTAACTAAATAAACTGCATCACGAATTAGTATAGAAAAAAACTGTCTAAATAAACCGCAACCTTAAACATATATCACATAGGCATGTTTATATATAACTTCTATGATTCATTATTCTCCTTCTGAATTATACAAGTAAACTAAACTAAGCCGTTTTCGAAGACTTTTCCGCTAGGTTGCATTAATGAGCATTGTGAGATGTAGCTGAAAAACTGCGACTAACAAAACGATCTCGAAAGAAAGGTGCGTTCTTTTGGCTAAGAAAGCTTAACGACGACATTTTAACGGAAAAAAAGTAAGTGACATTGAAGAATAACTCTTAATGTGCTTTTTCAAATTAGAGTTCGACGTCCCGGATGTGCTCAGCAGCTTGAGTTTCGGCATACAGAGCAAACATTTAAACAGCAAAATGTCTGACTTCGTTTCGCTCAGTTTAAACATAGCACTTAAGGCTGAACTCCATGGGACGAATATACAGCTAAAAATCGACGAATTTTGCCCGACGGCTTTTGCTCTGCGCGTGGCATCAGCACAGTGGCTGCTACGTCACGCGCAAGGCGAGCGTGCCGTCGGGCGGCGTTCGTCAGTTATTCGTCGCATAATTCGCTCCATGGAGTTCAGCCTTTAGCCCGGGCCATAATAACAAAGTTTCGGTGGTCGTTGCCATCTTGCACGAAAAGTGAGTGCGGGATGGCAGTAAAAAGGGCTTTTATAACAATCGTTCCAAAACGGCCTTGTTGGTTTGAGGCAGAAGTTGCATGACAAAGGCAACTGTACAGTACACGGACTGCTCACAGACAGCATACCTCATAGCCACACCGGTTTTAGTCACAGTCCGGTTTAGGCTACACAAGCAACGAAAATAGGACACCGATCGCTTAAGATAACCCATAATTATAACCAAAGAAGATTATTGGTGATTATAAACAAAGTATAGCACCGGCCATATTTTTGTAATTATTACATGCGTACTCGTAGTATCTTTACGTGTATATATGATTAAAAAAGGTGGCGAGCGTTTATAAGCTCTTTACCCTAAGTTTGTCTTTCGTGTCCAAAAACTTCTTTTTTTTTCACGCCGGTAGCGGCAAAGTAAGGGCGAAGCAGGCGAAAGCCATCACTATTACTGCTACGAATGGGCCTCTTTAGAAGAATGGTATAGTAGCCTTCACACGCAACCAGGAACTGCGAGAAGGATAACGCGGGCGCAGCGTCCACCATAATTCGGTCTTTGAATGCCAGGGAGTTGGGGGCTAACTGCGATACAAAGAAGGTGCCGTCCGTGGTGGTTACGCAGTCTTTTGTCTAATTTTTGAGGCGCTATGGGAGAAAGGATGACCAGGGGATTTAGTGGGAGGCGACCTTCTGAACGGGAGTCGTTACCCAGTGAGAGACCGCACCTTTGTACAACGGAGGCAGGGATTCTAAAAGATGGTGACGTCTTTCTGGTGACCGACGCCTTTCAATCCTGCGATAACCTTGCCATTTGTTTTGGTTCAACGCGTGGAAACGTCAATGCTTCCAAATTTAGAGTTTATCCTTTCTGTTGCTGACAGAAAGAAAATTTATTTATTTTGAAGAGAAGGACCTGACCGGCTGGAGTAGCTAGGGACGATTAGGCAGAGTCCTTCGAGCGGCGGCAGACTGTTGCCTTCTGAGCGGATGTCTCTTTCCAGCGAGACGGCTGCTCCTTCAGGGCACGGCGGCGGTGGCCTTA